>JAWRVF010001600.1:0-56774 GCA_036785485.1 Physcomitrellopsis africana | reverse complement strand
GGTGAGGCTTGTGACTTTGATGCATTTATGTTTATCTTCAAGAAAACACTCAACTTGGTTTCTGTATTGATGCCCCTATTTCTGTGTCGAAACGTAATCTTTATGTAAGAGAAGCTTGACGAGCATCTTGACATCAAAGATATCATGGTGTAGAAAATTGAATCGTTCTTCAACTAGTTTGGATGACCAACTTTGGTGACGTCAAATTGGTGTTTTCTTTAGTCATGGTGACGATGGCCAAGTTCATCATCTGGATGAACGTCGATACTTCATTCTCCCTTGAGGAATCACCACTTGAAATACCACTTTCATCACACACATAGTACAACCAAAACATAGAGTTCACTAGTAGACTCTTCTCCTTTCGGATTCTCTACCAACTACGGCGCATGATAGTACAGCAGAGGCAATATGGATGAAGGTTGCAGTTGGGCGGAGGGTGGTCAGTGGGAGTCCGGGGGCGCCTTGGACGTCGGTGGGACAGATTGACGGGCGCGCATGAAGGCGTCGGATGGAGGGAGATGGATGAAGGCAACGGAACTGTGGAGCGGTCCATACTGTAGAGGATGAAATTGGAGGATCCCATAGAGGCGGTGGCCGAGGGATGCGAGGCACTAGATTTGGGTGTTGGGGAGGCAAAGGCAGTGGAGAAGAAGATTTTGGTGGCGGATAGCAATATGCACTTGACGGAGGGGGAGGTCGCCCGAACTGAGGGTTGTGGCTGGCATAGATGCAACAACAGGTGCATTCGCGGGAGGATGGTTAGTAAGTGTCCAATAACACTATGGACGACGGCGAGATGGATTGGCGGACGTGCATGAGAGCAACGAATAGAGATACAGATAGGCGACGCATCTCCGGAGGGATCCATGGCATTGGGAGTGAAATTGTAGGATCTGATAGACGCCACGATTGGGACATATCAAGTGCTAGATTTGAGTATCGGGGGGGCGAGGATCAGATTTGGACACGGGAGGTGAGGGCGGGATAGAAGAAGGCAGCGGTGGCAAAGGCATCACTATTTATAACGAGACGAGGAGGTGCTAGTGGTGTGGCCGATAGAATGTTAGAGTCGTCCATAGGAGACGAGGGGGATTGAGACCCGACATTGTATGAATCGACTATGATGGACTTGGTACCGATGTTGAGGGGCATGATCTGATGAGGAGCAAGAATTGGATGCCAGATATCAGTTGGCCGTGCCTAATCTGGTTCTTGCTAGAGGGTGCATAGCGGAGCGGCGTGTGGAGGGCTCAAGGCATGCGGCATGGGGCGGATGAGGCAGAGAGCGGACGGGGCTACCATGGAGGCAGCGGCCTAGTGGCAACAGTGAACACGGTCCCATAGGACTGGGCCTAGAGGAGGCGTCGATGTTCTATCTTACGGAAGAAGAATTTTGCGATCCACTGATATATGAATAGAGTGCGTGATACAGATGCAGAATGTGGCGATCGCGATGCGTGTTGCGGGGCTATTTTGGCATCCGCGTGGGCCCAGTTGCGGAGAGCTCATCACTCGCCATTCTGTCTACACCTGGGGCTTACGATCGGCTACGGCCGCACCGCCTTGCTCTGCAACCTGCTCCATTGTATGCTATCTATGCAATCGGTGTCTCATCGGGCACCTCTGGGCGGGTGTCGTCTCCGTTTTGATTGTCGTTGTGTATTGTGGCAACTCGGGTGGGAGCCCTCCGATTCGGAGATGGAGGCTCTAGAGGTTGGAGTGCAAGTCTGACGGTGGTCACGCAAGAGGGCAAGGCGGCGCTTGATTTCAAACTTGAGGTATCAAAGTTCGAGATCCCATTAGATATACCCCCCCGATTGATAGGGGGTTAAGATCTGTCTTCCGATTCGAAGATGGAGATTGGTTTCAGTGCAAGTCACTATAGCCACTGTATTGTCGATGTTGGTAGTGACCCGTGCACCTCCAATTGCTAGATCGTCGCGATCACCTCAAGCATTGACTTGGACACCACCTCCAACAGCAACGATGGTGTCGACCCTGGGTGTATCTCCAAATATCCACGATGCATGCCCCGCTGCTCGCCCGTGCTAGGAATTGACATCATAAACAAGCGATCGCCGACAAGATAATGTCGCCTGACGTTCGTAGCATTCGGCAGGAGCCGCACCTTCTTTGACGTGTGCGCAAACAAGCACACCTACCGTCAGCAGTTGCGCCCGTCCTTGCACGACTGCATCGGGTATCATGCCAGATATAGCCAGCACTCAAACATCTCGTGCGTGAACGCTCCATCTGCAATTCCTAACATGGTCAGTAATTTCAACTTGTATTGTGTTGTGTTCTCCTCTTCTCTCTATATTTCTGAATCGCATTCGTTAAAAACTTGTTTAGATCTTGTCAAGCAGTCCGGTGCGGGGCAAGCTAGAATTGGCAAGGTCATGGATGCTGGATAACAAGTGTTGCCATTAAAATATTTAAAATTTAAGTATATGGATTAATTCTTTTTTTTATATTTTTATAAAGGATAAAATATTGATTTATAACTTCATGCCTTTCTAGATTGATACGACAATGGTGGTGCAGTCGAGGAAGGCAAGACAGTGAGTTGAATGGATGGATGTATATTGGATGGACGGATTTCGGGTACGGTGGGGGCAAAACAAAGGAATAAAATATCCTGAATTCAAATCCTAAAATCCTAATCTAAATCCTAAGCCTTAAATTCAAAGTGCTTGAATTTGAAATTTGAAAGCTTTATAGAGGTCTTTGTAACCATGTATGCCATGAATCACTTTGAAACAAAAAAAAAAAAAAGTGAAAAAATACTATGAAAAACACAATCAAAAACCTCTAGGACACTCTTGTAACCTTAAATCCTAAACCTTAAATCCTAAAATCCTAAATCCTAAATCCTAAACTTAAATCCTAATCTCTAAATCCTAATCCTAAATCCTAAATTTTAATTCCTAAATCCTAAACCTGAAATCCTAAATCCTAAAAATCCTAAATCCTTATCTATAAATCTTAAATATAATGAAGAGCCATCGCTATTGATTGAGGATGAATGGATTTATGAATGAATGGATGGATTAATCATCAAAATTTGACATATTATTCATCCTCATTAGAGAGAAATGCTGCCAATTAAGGTGGTCAAATCTTTATCTTTTTTTTTTGACCATGCAACATTGTGAAAGATTCAACGGCAGGATATGAATTTGCATGTTGTAGTAGTCTAGATGAGCTTCACATGAGAATAGAAGACAAGTGTGGATAATTCACTTTGTGAGAGTAAAATTCACTCCTCAATCCAAATTATAAGGTGGCCTCAATTAAGAGTTGCTTATAACTTGTGGTGTGAAGTATAAACAGCAATAAACAACAATAAAGGAGAAGAACAACACAAAACAAGTAAAATATGTACAATTAAGTAATTGCACATTACAAAACTAGTCACAGTCTATTCACTAGATTTTTACTTAGTAAAAAGTAAAATTAAAAAATAAAAGTTATATTTTTAAGTAAGTAATTTTTTTTATCTTTCCAATGATGTAAAAAACATGTAAATCTAAGTTACTATGAATAAGTTATGATAATTCAAGGTTAGAAGGCAAACAATAGAAAAAGTTAAGTAGAAGTTTTTACCTCAAGGGTAACTTGTTACAAGATCATGGGTTCAAACCTCACCAAGGCTCACAAGTAGTATATATGGGTGTCCTAGAGGGGCCACGAGGCTTTAGTCTTGTCCTCCTACCTACATCCAAGGTGCCACAACCCATATGGGACTTGTGCACCTCCCATCCTACAAGGACTACACTAGCTGCTCGTCCTCCTATTTTATACTAGTAGAATTAATATTTTTATATTTTTGACTTCACTATGGTGTTCAAAAATACCCTACTAGCCTACGAACCTTGTATGGGCTTCAAATCTTGCTCCATTTCTTCATAATGGCTCCCAAGGTGGTAAAACTCATTTTTTACCAAAGTCTTCAAAATTGCTCTAAAAATTCTTAATAAATTCTAAATAAATTCTAAATAAATTCTAAAAGTCTCTATAATATTTCTAAGATGATAATATCAATTTAAGACTATTTTATTCTATCTTGGAAATTTTTTATAATAATAAAATCAATAAAAATCAACTCAAAATCCTATTTTCTACAAAAATAATTAAAAAGACATGAGATTTCTTTCTCATGCTTCTTCTACCTACTAAGTAATATTTATAGGTTTTTAATAAGTGATATATGTAATTAGAAGGTCAATATAGACATTGGTCTTAATAACTAACTCTTAATACTTAATAATAAGTAAATATACTAAACCAACTAAAATAATTGCCTCCAAGACTTACTAAGACTCCATTTTTGTAACTTTTCTTCTAATAAAACTTTATATTTATAAATACTTCTAAATTCTAATAAATACTTAAATAGTGAAAAAGACTCTCTAACCATTGTATTTGTATAATTAAATGACTTAAGACTATATTTTTAACCAATCCACCAATTAAGATCCATTGGTGGGACTCACACACTTGTAGCTACAATAGCATGTTTTAATTGTTTTGGATTTTGGTCCTCATTATGTGGAATTTGAAGAAGTTATATAGAGGTCTTCACAATGGGGAGTATTATGACAAGGTTTATTTTGTTCAATTTAAATAATGAAACAACTAAGATGCTTGTGAAGCATTTTTTTTTTTTTTTTTTAATTTTTTAAATAGGTAAGCCTCCTTGCCTTTGATTCTTGGTTGTTTTGCATCGCAGCATTTGTATTTATATTTGGAGATAGTACTATGTATGATTGCTAGTACTTTGATTACTCTCATCATTTTGGTTGGCATGTGGGTTGCTACGTTATTGTATGTTTGATTACTTTAATCATTTTCCTTGGTTGGAAGGTTGGTATGCTAGTGTATAATCAATTTCTCCAATCATTTTGGTTGATTGAAGGATTTGTATGCTACTGCATATTCAATTACTCCAAAATATGTGCAAGTGAGGATTGTGGCAAAGGTCTAGGGTTTGTGTTTACTTGAAGTTCTTGGCAGATGAGTGCGGTTTTGATATTGAGGTAATTCTAGGCATTATGTGATATTTTTGTCATCGACTCTTTTGTTTGATATTTTTAAGATTTTTTTTTGAATTTTTTTCGACAATTTGATTGAAGGAGGGAATCTTGTAGTGTCTGCTTATCTAGTATATGCTCTTTGGTAACTTCAAGTTATGGAGGCGATGGTTCTTGTTGAGGTGAATTTGTAAAATATTTGGAGTTCATTAGTTATATACAAATTAGATTTGAATGTGGATTTTGAATCGGGATTTTAAGCTTGAATTTTCAACAATTTTTTGTTGATAAGTGTTTTACTATTGGATCTCCCTTCTTTAGATAGACAAAGATCATAAACAAAAGAGTGGATGGCAGAAGCTAGAAGATACAATGTAAGACCATATAAGAGCAAAAGAACTCGAGATAAGAGAACTGAGAGAAGAAATAAGAGAACTAAGAGATGAGAGATAAGAATGGTAGAAATGATGATTGACAATATTTTAGAAAGAGAAGTAAGAAAGCCGCTTGACATGAAGTTATTGTTCCTATGACAAGAAATCAGCAATATTTGGCAAGAAGTAATCAATATCTTGCAAGAAATAAGTAGCCATGATCAACAAATAATTAACCTTCGACAAGAAATTAGTGTTCGGTTTGTGTAAGAAGCAGCGGCATTGTTAAGTATGTAATCTTTGAAAGAACTTGGATTTATGATCTGGCAAATGATTATTGAGTATTTTAATATGCTTATTGAGTATTTTAATATGCTTATTTGTTACTTAGGATATGATTACATGTACTTGTAATCACATATTTTTTTGGCAAACTAATCAATTGATCTCTTTATTAAAATTGGTATAAGTTTTAAGACTCCTTGCATTTGTACATAGAATAAGCATGCTTGTTAACACAATGGTTTATTTAGAAATAACGTAGCTCACTAGTTTGCGGAGGTGCCAGTAAGCTCTATAGTAAGTATCACTAGTTTGTCTAACGGTCTTATCAAGTTGTATTTGAGTGAGTGAAAATGCACAATTTGATTCAATGCCCAAAGTATGCAGTCGCACATATATTTCTTGCATAATACTCTTATCTAATGTCCGTAGGCATCTTCTTGTACGATACATGATGGCCATTCATGAATTATATTCACTCTATGATGTCTTGATGATCAGCTTGAAGGAATGAGATAGTGCTTGTTTTAGCATTTGGTTTGTGCTTTCATCCGGCCCCAAGTTTTTTTGTAATTTTAAAATTTTTAATTAATTTTTAATATGTCTTACTTGTACTTTCAATCTATGCGTTATTTTGTGCTTTTTGTTGTTGCTACTTTAGAAAATTCTAGTGGTATATTTTATAGATATTTTAGACCTCTCTAGAATCTCAATAATTAAGATTTGTTTAATCCACAATTGAGAGTGAAATGTTAGCATGTCTTTTTCTTGGCTATATCCCAAAGTGCATTATGTGCTTAGGATTTTGAAGAATTAATTTTTATTATTGGCTATAATTACTATCAATTAGACAATAAGGTCAAATGTTATTTTATATGAAGCATCTTTCTAAGAACTTCGTTTTTGTTTTCTTATTTCAAGTTTTAGGAAGAAATGTTGTATAAGATAATATTTTTCTTTTTCTTTTCAAGATTATTGTGTATTAAGGGCTTTAAAATGTTGAGCATTTCAGTCCCAAATACGCCATTGTATTTTATCCTGTTCTAACTCAGCCATATCCTTTAATCTTTGATTCCTTTTTTAATCTTTGATTCTCTCTTAATCTTTCTATTTTTTTTTAGATTTGCATCTTTTCAACTTTTTAGGTCCTGATTGTGGCATTTAGCACAGTAACGCCTGACTGAAACATCTTCTTGTGTGGTTGGATTAAATGATTTATACTACATCTTATTTGAAATGCAGTTCACAAGCAAGAATGATTTATTCCATCTTCTAAACCAATAAATTGGGATCTTTAATTTGATATTGATTGTGATATGACCTTGTCCATATACGTAAATCAGTGTATTAACTAAGCATATCAAATTGAAAAATAATTTCTTCTGAGGCTGACTGTTCTTACATATATCAAGTGCTTTTTGTTAGTATTGGTAGTGTTTTGTTAGATAATGAGTTTTCAATGTTGACAGAGGAGTAGACATGGTCCTCGCTTATAATGCAATAAGCTACAACAACGGATATCACTAGAGGAGCGCTCATGCAGATGTTTCTAGATATGTTTTGTAATTTAAAAGCTCTTATGATAACAAGGAATTTGTTATAATACATACATGAAATGCAATGCAATGCAATGCAATACAGGATGAAGAAAAAGAAGAAGTGACAAAGATTAGAAGTGTAGACTAATATTGATATTAGGATATGTATCTAAGAAGAGTGCAAACACGTGTATACGGTATTCCAATCCTTGACTGATATGTATTTTAGGGTTAAAATTAGGATTTAAAAATCCTAAATCCTAACTTTTAAATAACTCAAAATTTCAAAAAAAACTAAGGATTTTTAGAATCCTTGCGAGATTGTGAGTTCTAGGACATAAACATGTCACTTAGAATGTTAACAGATTGGGACCCCTAAAACCTCTAGGACACCTTGTAAACCTAAATCCTAAATCGTAAAACCTAAATCCGAAATCCTAAATCCTAAACCTGAATCCTAAATCCTAAACCCCTTAATCCTAAAATCCTAAACTCCTAAACTCCTAAACCCTAAAAACCTAAACCGTAAATCCTACACCCGAGCCCTAAACCTTGAACCTTGAACCCAAATCCTAAAATCCTAAATCGTAAACCTGGACATAGAAGTGTACTTGTCTAATTCCAGTGCTATTCCATATCCTTTTGTAGAGATCAAGATATTGTTTATGATATGTGTTGTTTTGTAGAGGTATCTCATGCTTGATACATCTAAGAAGTATATGTTTTATACTAGGCACTGCAGTATAAATGTTGATGAGACAGACACAAGAGCGTTTTCCATAGAATGGAATATGATAGATGCATACTTTCTTGTCATCAAAAAGGTAAACCCAGATGTTATAATAAGATACAATATATTCATATTTGACTTTAAATATATTGATATAAGATTGAGAAGAAAGCTTATTAGCCTACCTTCAAGACCCACCAGGGCGTACGGTTATAGACGTTTACCTGTATGTCACAAAGGAGTATAAGCTACAGAGCTACAGTCTATCTTCCGTAGCAAAAACGTTCACTTGAAGGAAGAAGATAGACTTACCATACAAAGAGGTATTCAACTTATACGAGAAGGGAGACAAAGAGTCCATCGAGACCGTTGCAGGAACTGCTTGAAGAGTTTGAGTACGATGGAGCTATAATATCGAGTCCTACTACTGGGCTCTATAAGTGGTGTTCTTTACTTGACCTCTCAAGCCTGTACCCTTCTGTCATAATAAGTCATAATTACCGGTGATATTAACAGTGCCAATTGGCAATGACACGAACAATATTCAGGCCCTGTAATGTCAAAATGGTCTTATTGCCAACGAACTCACACGTCAGCCAATTTATCATATTAATTCAGTCAATATGAACTAATAGACTGCCATGACTCATGAACTGTGAGTGGATGGGTCAGAGAGACAATGTACTTGTGCCGAACCCAACGTCCACTGACGTAGCCAGAGGCTGAAGAATGATACTCTGCATCCAGGTATGGTAATGGCAGCTTGCCAGCTTCTCAGCGGTAGCATTGAATCTCAATACTGTACAGTAACTTACATGTTAAATCCTTTGAGTTCCTCATCGGAGATTTCACTGGCAAGTTAGCAGTACATGCAGCATTGCCAGGACTGCATCAGTGGGCTGTAGACTCAAGTGATGTGCCAAAAGATATTTCTTTAATATAAAACTTTGAATACACACAAACTTGTGACGAAAATTAAAGTGTTGCCCCAAAATCAGAAGCAAGCTACTCATAGCCTACTACACTCACCACTGTGCTAACCTTGATAACTGCACTATTTACAGCCTTCATATTCTATTGGCTCTCCTTACCTCATTGCCTCAACATCAGTTTTCTAGGGCTATCCCTCTTACATCCAATAACTCTGACTGGCTCCCAAACGGGTGAAGAGTTGCCTTTTTGAAATCCTCGCTAAATACAATATGCAACATACCAGGGCTGGTCTTGACGAGAGGCTTCGTCCGGAAATCCAAAATCGCATATTCAGAAACGACGTTATCTTGAATGAGCTTGTCGTAGACCCCGCCTGAACTGAATCTTTTCTTGTGGTCCTTCAACTTGGAGCCATCTACCAATAGCTCAAAGCCCCAGCGATGCGGAAATAGGAGATAGTCAAGGTAGCCCTTCGCTCCAAATAGGGGCCCGACATTGGGTGATATGATTGAAGACCTAGGAAGGATCGTGCAAGCTGCCCTATAAAATTCGTTTTGGTACTGACTTTCATAAACCACGGTCCCACTAGCGTTCCGGGCCTTGGACGAGTTCAGCTGACAAGGGTTAAACCTTTCGATTACTCGACGAATGAATACCTGTAAACCTTCATCCTCAATGCTATCAGAAGTTGATTCATTAGTGCAATACACCTCGCGATACAGAAACCGCCTGTGCAGCTCCGAGGGCAAACTCAACCAACCGCCGTCGCCCTCGACAATCTGCCCGCATCTGACTGCTAAATCAGCAGCTTCTCGATCACGACCACTGAGTTCCATGAGATACACACCCTCTGCTGGCAGCAGCTTTCTCAAAAGGGATCTCATGGATTCTGCAATAGGTGTCTGACCCCTGAAAGCTTTCCCAATCCTTAAGAAACTCCTTATTTGCGAGAGAGAGTCGTAAAAAATGGGTGATAGCAATAGGTTCCGTGCCTTCTGCTTCTGCTCCATACTGCAGGGCTGACTATTTTTCAAGCCTTGTACAATTAAGAAATCCAACACATGGGCCATTAACCCAGGTTGCTGCCCTGTAAGGATGAACACGTAATCCCTCAGGTCGTCCCATGGCGCAAGTTTATCACCAAACTCAAGGCCCTTCTCGCACCAACTGTTCCAGAACTCCATGGCTTCATCCTTTGTCAATTGGAGAGATACGCTGTTCTTTGCACTTGGCAAAAGGCCGACAATTGCGTCTAAATTAAATTTCACAGGTGTGGCAACGCGTTTCCCATCATCGGTGACAATCGAACTACCCCATGCTGATACAATGATGACACGCAGGTGTTTTATGGAACCACTCATGCAATCTTTAGCAGTGGCCCAGAGGGTCAAATCCCGACCAAAGGCCACCTGCCCCTCATCGACGAGGAGGAGGGTAGGCTTCCTTTGTGAATCGCTCTCCGGATGCTTGTCCGGTGAAGATTTCGGTGATATAAGCTTGGAAATCGTAACACCTGGGTGTCTCTCCTCCAAAAATTCATCAAAGTTCATTCCACCAATCTGCGCAAGGCTGATATAATAAACCTGCTTGAAGGTACCCTCTATAAGGTTGTTAACATACGCCACCAGCTGCAATATCGATGTCTTTCCACTGCCGGGCGGCGCACGGATAAGCAAAGCTCCCTTTTCATCGACGAGATCACAAATTCGAAGAACTGTGTTAAACCGTATGGTGAAGTACGAAAGTCGGCGTGCATTAATACCGTCTGACTCACCCCCAGTCATCTTCTTAGGTGGAATCAAGCCTGTTGGAGGTGCAGCAAAGCACGCCAGATGAGAATTGCAAGAAAAAGAATCCGAATTATGTAATCAGAAGAAGAAGAAGAAGAGCTTTAGACTTTTTTAGATACGTCCTGATAAAATCAAGGCATAACTAATCCAATCAAATCATCCTCTAGTATTATGTAACTGTATCAGAGTATAAAGAAAACCGTCGCCAGTTACCCATAAGTTCGAGAACTAACTAATAATTGCCATGCAGACACATCTAACCCTAAACCCGTACCCTAACCCTCTCACGACCATGGCAAAAGTTCGGGTTCCAACTTCGGGTTTGTGAAAACACAGAGCACATTCTTCCCTTGCCAAAACAGAAAAAAAAAAAAAAAAAAAACACACCAAACACCCGCCGTTACACCCACCTCCCCTCCCCGAATACTCAAACCCTCCCTCGACAAGATTCCAGACGAGGAGAGGTTACAAGAAAGAAGTTCGAATTCCAAGACACACAAAGATACAGGCATCGCGCAGAATCGATAAGAAACGAGGTAACAGACAAATAGACAAGGACAGCAATCACTCAAAATGTCACGGTGAGCTACCGAAACCTCAAGGCAGCAATGACACCGATCTGGTGACAACAAACCCTATATATTTGAAGATGGCAGTAAAATCCAGTAAAGAGAAGAGAAAAATTAGGAAAAAGGCTAAAAAACAACCCAAACCAAGTGTAACGAAGGGAAGACTCCTTCCTTCCGGCGAAGCTCGACAACGAAGCCTGGCAATCCCTAACTTGAAATCCCTTATTGCAACGAAGTAGCTAAGAACAAATGCACCTAGGAAAATGGAGAAGATTTCCCAGACCTGGAGGAGCATACTCTAAGCAACAAGTAAGCATACTAGAGCACACAAGAATCATCTGCCAGATCATGGACCCAGATTCTTTCTAAGATTACATACCTGACGATGTCGGCGCTTCTTGCACAGACCGAACACTGCTTATTTCTTGCCGGAGGCTGATTATCTGTTGATCGCGGCTGTTTATCTGTTGATCGCGGCTGCATATTTCTTGCCGGAGGCTGATTAGCTGTTGCCGTAGGAACTCCAGCTTCGCTTCAAGCGGCTTTCTCACTTCTGTTCCCGAAGCAATGGCCATCTCCTTTTCCACCCCTCTTATCTCCTCTCTCTTCTCTCTTATCTCCTCTCTCATCTCTCTTATCTCCTCTCTCATCTCTCTTATCTCCTCTCTCATCTCTCTTATCTCCTGTTCCTTCACTTTGATCTCCCCTCTCAGTTCTAACATCTCCGGTTCCTTCGCTAATATCTGGTCTTGCACCGTATTCTTCTGCCGATGATCTTGGTCCATCTGAAGAAGGGGGACCCAACAGTAAATGCTGCTTAACATATCAGCAAAAACAATGATGAAGACTTAAGCTTAAAACCCCGATTCGAAATCCACATTTGAATCTAGTTTGTGCATAACTAATGAACTCCAAACATTTCACGAACTCACCTCATCAGAAGCCATCGCCTCCATACCTTGAAGTCGCCGGAGAGCGTGTACCGGGTAAGCAGGCGCTGCGAGACTCCCTCCCTCAGTCAAGTTGTGGAAAGAAAACTCAAACAGAAACCCTGAAAGCATCAAACGGAAGAGTCGACGACGAAAACATCACACAACGCCTAGGGTTACTCCGACACCGAAACCGCACTCACCTGCCAAGAACTCCGAGTAAACACAAACCCTAGACCTCTGCCACAATCCTCACCTGCACACAAGCGCTCCACGCTTCAACAATATCCACCGGCCGCTCTTCATCCGACATTCCCGAGTCCTCTCGCTCTCCCCTCCCGACAGACAGACACGGAAGGGTGAGGAGGTTGCGCACAGAAACGGGTACAGACGTGGTACGAGTAGTCCACAAGTGGAAGGGAAGCGAAGGTCCGGGGATGAGTTAGGAGGGTGGGGACGATTTTGAGGGCACTGTAGCCAGAGGTATCATGGGTGTGATATGGAATGGTATCATGGGTGTGATATGGAATGGTATCATGGGTGTGTGATATGGAATGGTAACATGGATGTGATATGGAATGGTATCATGGGTGTGTGATATGGAATGGTATCATGGGTGTGATACTATTTTGGGTTTACTTGAGTGTTGTAGTGTAAATAGGGTACATTTTATAATTTCATTTATTCCTATCTCCCAAATGAAGAACTTGTAGAGAAAAATAATTGTATCATTGGAATGACAGATCTCAAAAATGGGGTAGGTTCTTTCAAATATTGAAAATAAAAAGTCAACTTTTTCATGCACACTTATGCAACTTTAAACTCTAAACTTTCTCATGCACACCCATGTAACCTTAAACTTTAAATTTTCTCATGCATGTTCATGTAATCTTAAACTTTAAACTTTCTCATGCACAGCCATGCAATCCTAAACCCTAAAACCTTAAATCCTAAATCCTAAACCTTTAAAATCCTAAACCCTAAATTTTAAATTTTACATCCTAAAATCCTAAACTTGGCCATTGATTTACTATATCAAGGATTTTAAATTGATTTGAAAGTAATAGATAGAAATATTAGCTTTTAAGCTAAGTAAAAAATTTTAGTATTGTTAATTAGAATTACTTAATATTAATAGAATTTAGTCATAAATACTTTGAAGAAATAATCATTTAGCAATTAAAGACCAAGGTGGAGATGAATCGAAGACCAAGATGAAGAAGATTTAACAATGGGAATGAAAATGAATAGAAAATTAGGAAAAAGTGGTTTAAAGAAAGGAATAGAGACTTGGAAGTAAAAGCTCATGAAAACAATTAGAAAATGATAATTAGAGATAGGAATAAGTTAAAAAGGTGAAAATTGCATAATAAAAACTAGAACCAATCTTTAAAAGGTTAGAAGTAACTTAATTAGGATAAATGTCTTTGTAGGCTAGGATTCAAAGAAATAGCTTAACATGGCTTTTCTTCCCTTGGTTCATCATCTTTTCATTTTTTTCTCTCTCTTTTATTCTTTTTGGTTGCTCTCTCTTTCTCTCTTAATAATGATAGTAATAGAGAAAAAAAAAAAAAATATGAATGTTTAGTAAAGTATTGAATTTTTAAACTCTTGATTTAAGAAGATTTGGTATTGATGTGGTGCTACTTTTGTTGTGAATATTGATAGTCAATGCAAGTTGAAGTTAGAATACTATAAATAGATATTAAATTTGAGAGGCAAATCTAGAGCTTGGAATCTTGGATCTAAAGTTTGGATGGTAGCTCTGAGGATTGACATGGTAAACATTCTCACTTCCTAATATTTAAATAGAATTATTGATAGCTGTGGCCAAAAGGCCTAATCAATAGAGTTAATTTAATCAAATTATCTACCAAATATTTCAAGTGTGTAGATCTAATTGTTAACTTTTCAATAGTATATGGTATGCCTGAATCCAATAAAAATTAAATTAGTTATTGTTGGATGAAATTTGAAAAATTACAACTAGCCACAATTAATGACCAAATCTGTATAGCAAAGTTAGAGGAATATTTATTTGAATATTTTTTTCTTTTAGCCCTAGTTATTAGCTTGTTGGAAGAAATTAGAATTTGGCATATTGAAGAAGATTTGAAGATCAAAGTACACACCAAATTTGAATGAAAGTTAATAGTTAGAGTAGGAAAAATCATTATTGAAAGGTTTTCATCAACTTTAAAGTAGACTACTGAAGAACATTGATGTGGTTTTATCTTATTTGTTCTCAATTTTATTTTAATTATAAGATACAATTTTATTTTATTTTAATTATAAGATAGAACTTCACCTTCTACAACCAAATGCCCAATGCATTCTTAGACAAGAGATTACATAATATAATAGCATTTACAATTAGTAATCTTGTGAGACACAATTCACAAACAATACTACAACATTGAAATGTCATGAAGTACCTCTTACATTACTTGAAAGATATTAAAGACTTGGAATTATATCATATAAAATTTATGGATCCCAAATTCGTTGATGTGCTCATGTTGGCTATAAATTTGATTTTGTAACAATTAAGCTTTAAACAAATTATGTTTCTTCCCAGCATAGAGTTGTAATTTCTTAGAAGTCAATAAAACAAATTATAATCGCAACATTGTCCAACCATATAGAAATTATTGCTTTGTATGAAGCATCTTAAGAATGCACTTGGTTGTGAATAGTCAACAAGCTCATCTAGATAACTTGTAGGCTTTAATATGATGATTTTCTAACTTTTCTATACAAAGACAATAATCCTAGTATCGTGCAAATGCAAGTTGCTTCATCAAAGACAATAAGACAAAGCATATTGATCCAAAATATTTTAGCTATACCTATGACTTGATAACTAAAGGTGTACTTGAAATCAAAAAGATTGCATTTATGGACAACCTTGCCGATCTCTTTACAAAAGCTCTTCTATTATATATCCATTGCCAAATTGTTTATAGCATTGATATGCGGCAACTTGCTTTTATAGAGCAAGAAATTCAATGAATTCTTGAATGCATTAAAGAAGAGATTGCTCATTGAGCAAATCTTTTTTATTCACTCAATGGATTTTTATCTTTTTCTTGTTGGATTTTTATCACAAGTAAAGATTGAAAAGAATACTATACTCTTTTTAGATAAGGCTTTAATAAAGCAACATCTCTAGATTGTATGAGATTATAAAAAGCTATAAATCATATAAATATTATATCATGTAAATATTATATTGAATATTGTGAGCATTTATTATGGCTGCCATTCTCCATAATGTTTATTATAGATTACAATAAAATATTATAGTAAACAGTATCGGAGTTAATCACAGATAAAGACTATGGATTTTATCTCCCTCTTTTTATGTGTACTTACAATCACTTCAATGTATGCAAGTTTTTAGTTCATTCATAATATGCACCAAACCTATCAAGAGTGCCAATAGGCAATTTGCAAGACACTTCAAGTTGATTAACAGGAGAGAGGTTATACCTTGATACTCTTCTGAATATTTTAGGTTGAAGATTCTCCTCAGCTCCGCAATACCTCAAGCTTAAAAGCTCGGTTAAGAACTATAAAGCTTTGAGATATCTTAGCAATACCGATTGTCCCTACAAAAAGTTTCAAATGCCTCAATGCGAAAAAAATTTCATGTCAGCTACCACATCCGCAAATTTTCCAATGCGGAAAGTATTAGAAAGCAGTTAATAAAATGCCAACATGTGTATCAAGATATAAGGCTCCTAACTTTGCATCCAACTTGTTGGTATCCAATATTATTCCTGATAATACACTTTTCTATCCAACTAATTCTTTTATTTGATACAAAATTGACTTTTAAAGCATATCCACATTCTATGGCAAACATCTTAAGCAATGCAAATTCTGATTGATCCATCGAGGCACCAATTTGATGCTCGTATCAATTCTAATGTACACAAATATCATCAAAATTCTAGAGATGGAGCAATCAAGGGAGGTTTTGGTTGGCTTAAGCTTCCAAGTGACAATCCTTGTCTATTATGCCAACAGTTGAAGCCACCCTAACAAATCCACGAAAAGGCAATTTGCTAACTATATATTGTAACTGTACAAGCTCTTTGTAGCAATTGTCAACACTGACATCAGACGAGTAAATCCAAAATCGATGAAATGAACACCTTGCCGTCTTTCTTTTGAAATCAAGATATTCTCTCGCCAAATGTCCCTATGAAGCATGCCAGAAGCATGAATAGCAGTAAGGGCTTCAAAAGATGTTGTCACTACTTCTGAGATCAAGCGTTCTGCAAATCATGCATCTAATACATTTAAAACCTTGTTACATTAATTGGGATTTGAAACAAAGCAATGAGATCTACGGTAGAAGCAAGCTTGATCCGAAATTCATCCATCACAAGTTCAAAATCCTTGATGAACTCCATTGTAATATATACAATATTGCCATCTGTAGTTATCCTATGTGATATAAGCATTAGAACATATTTTCTCTAGTACTTTTGAAGCTTTAAATAGGCACTTGCCTCAATTATTAAAGCCTATGCATACACGAATATCATGTGAATTTATAAGAAAACATCTTGAAACGTTCACAAACATACATCCCAACAAAAGTGATGAGAAGGCTCATCTTTGCACAATCTAAATAAACCAATGTAAGTTTGACAACAACAACATGACCCTCATATATGCCACGTACAATATTTCCACTCTATCTTGTAGGGAAAGGATGGGCTTCCAAATATAAATGTGCTGCAGAAGTCTCATTCCAACAAATTTTTCCTCTCATGCTCCTGCAAGGATATACACGCACCATGTATTATTGCATTGCATGAAAAAAAGATGGATATTAAGGATAATCAAAACTAAGGTACACCTCCCTTCAACCTTAGTACATAATTAAAAAACAAATAGTGACACTTATCAAATTACACTCTCGGCAGTTGATATCATCTTCAATTTTTTTGGTGCGCCATATTCCTCATCATCACTCGAGGCATCTTGAGTTTCTTAACTGACAACAATATTGCACTCTTGAGAATGTTTACTTCTTATACACAAACAACAAATCCATCAGCACCTTATCAAATCAAAAAAATTGAGCATCACCAAGAATAATAATAGGTGGTGTTTTTATTTCAAACAAGTTTTGGCATTGAATGCAATAGCAAATACACCCAAACAAGGTAGTAAGCTTACCATTACCTCCCTTCTATACGTACAACATAGAATCATTGGCTGCTATTTTCAAAAAGTAGGTAAGTGCACCAATGAATTTCAAATAATGTCAATCTATGCATTCAGAGATATGTAGGGAATTATCCACATGACTAACAAAATAAGACAAATCAGCTAAGGAGATTATTCCATAACCAATTTTTTGACTTACCAAGAACCTGAAGAGTTGGATAATAGATTGCACAATAACGTGAGATCTTTGTCCATTCAAAAATCGGAGATTTTTATCCTCGTATGCCTTAACTAGATCTAGAGGATTCTGATCTACAGCTCATCTAAAAAATAATGGTCTCTTCATTTCAACCACTAAGAAGGCTTGCTTAGTATATTTCAATAGAATGTCTACTTTGAGATCAGACTCAGGATTTCCTATAACTAGCTCAATTACGTTATTGAGGTCTACACTTCGATCATTAAGCGCTCCTCTATTGATATTTATTGTTGCATGTTGTTGCATCATAGACGAGGACCTTAACCACTTCTCTATTGACATGTCAAACTTGTCGCCTAACACAACACTATTAATGTTACCCACAAGCATTTTGTATACAAAACAACAATCAACCTTAAAGAAAGCTATCCTCGTCTGGATATAAATTCAAAGGTCAATACGCTCATGTCGTGACGTGTCAAGGACATGAACTAGAAAAAGATGTATAATCTAATGAAAAATATGTCAAAGTAAAGTCACAAAATAAAATAAGAAAGTATGTATATTCAAAAGAAAACTGGAATGGCTATTGCCAAAGACTAGAAATATGAAGACTCTTGAAACTAGACTAGAACCAAGAAAAGAATTGACAAGAGTGAAGAGGACTTCACTCTTGCCTCTATAAATACTATCTAACTAAGAGCTACGTGGCGGTATTCTATAGGACCTCATACACGTGTCTAATTTGCAAGACATGTGTCAAACTTGCACGACAAGTTTCTCACATGTGCGCCACGTAGTTGGCTTATTCCACAAGCTACCAAAATGTGTGACACATGGCTAGCTTGTTCTACAAGCTACCAACATGTGCGCCATGTGGCTACCTTCTTGACCAAGTTTCTAACCTACCAATCACCTATAGACATGTATAAAGGTGATTTCGCATCTATGAAGCTTCTAGGAAGCTACTTTATCAGATATTATCAAAACAACTTATTTTACCTACTTCTATTGGTCTATTATTACTTAGATAATTTACTGGAGTAAATCTTATGTCCGTGACATTATTCTCCCTTCTAGGGATGAGTTCCACGAGGAGCGGTGATTACATGTTGAGAAAGTCCAAAATACGTCGAATTGTGCTTGCCACATACTCAGATCTTTGTTCCTTTCGAAGGTAGTTGATAGGTCCTTTCAGCCATCGATAATGTCTCATACCAGGGCGAGAGGACCACCCTATTATTTGATCATTGTTGAGGCCTTCATAACTTCCTTCAAAGAAAACATTAGGAACACCATCAAGAGTAGTTCCTACCTCTAAAAGTATTACCAAACATTGAGAGTCTCTTCCAAGGTCGTGATACCAAACATGTTGTATTTTGCTATCAATCCGAGGAAGGACATGTTGTTCTTGAGGGTCTTCATCTCTATTCCGTCGTCTTGAAGGTTGAGATTGTCGTAATGTCTCGTCCGGTAAATCAGCAAATGATGGCTCTTGAGCTAAATTCGCTGGTTGTTGATCCTCCATCTCTTTAGCACAAACAAAATCTACTGACAAACAATGATATAAGGTAGGATGAAACCTCTATAGAACCTGCCTTGCTTTATAACGAAGATTTTCTTGAGTATTTATCTTGGTTTTGATGGATGTTGTCGATGAAATGCATTAACTTTTATTGATGCATTTGTTAGATTCTTTGATGGCTCCCATGTACGTTCACTAATATCGTATCTGCGCCAATGTACAAGATATTCGAATCGATTTTGGCGCCGCCTTGAATCTAAAATCTCTTCAACCTCAAATTTTTCATTATTGTCCACTTCTACAAGAGGCGGTGGTAATTGTCTTCTTCCTTGTATGTCCACTATCTTGTATGGCTCGAGTAGTGACACGTGGAATACAAGATGGATCTTCATGGACTCCGATAGGTGTAATCGATATGCAATTGGATTGATTTGTTCAGAAATAAGAAAAGGTCCAAGCCTACGATAGTCCAACTTATCACAAGGACGAGTAGTCTTGATATTACGACGAAGTAACCATACCTTGTCCCCCACGTTGAATTGTGGTTGTTCCTTGCGATACGCATCTGCATTTATTTTTTGCCGTTCTTGAGCTTCTTTTGATTGCACCTTCATTATTGCATGTAGCTCTGACAAACGATTTGCCAAATCTTCTGCTGCTAGATTATCAACTTTTGAAAAGTCAAAAGCATCAAGTCATGGGTGATAACCATAATTGGCAAAAAAAGGTATTTGTTGCATAGAAGAATGTATCATATTATTATAAGCAAATTTTGCCAATGGCAGAAGAGCTATCCATTCATCTTGTTGGTAGTTGATGGTACACCTTAAATATTGCTCCAAGACTTGGTTCACGCGCTCTGTTTGTCCATCAGTTTGAGGATGAAAAGTTGAAGATAACTTTATGTCCATTTTTAAGATCTTAAAAAGGGTTCTCTAAAATCTTGACACAAATTGAGTTCCCCTATCCAATATAATATTCTAAGATATCCATGATAGCGATAGATATTATCCATGATAGCGATAGATATTTTCAATGAAAAGCTTAGCTATTTCTTCACCTGTGATAGATTTTGTGTATGGCACAAAATATGCCATCTTGGTGAACCAATCTACTATCACAAATATAAAATCATAAGATCTTGAGCTTGAAAGATCTATGATGAAATCTATAGAAACAGAAGACCATGATTGTTCTGGAATAGGTAATGGCTGAAGAAGCCCAAAAGGTCGATGGCAAGGAGTCTTTGATCTTGAGTAGATATCACATGATTGTACAAAGTCTTTGACTGCCTTCCACATTTGAGGCCACCAAAAATCTCTTGATATAAGTTCCAAAGTTTTGTTGTATCCAAAATGTCCTGCTGTTGAAAAATCATGACATGCTTGAAGAACATGTAAACATGCTTCTCCTTCTAAAACATATAGACGTCCTTCAAAATATAGTAGATTGTTCTTGAATTCAAATTTAGAAGAATCATGAGATTTGGAAGAATTATTCTTGATATTATGAACAAGAGGGTCTAAGGACATACTTGACTGAATTTGCTTGAGAAAAGTTGAATCAACAATCAATGTTGATTTTATTGCTCGAAGATAAAATTGCTCTGGTTTCAAGAGAACTGTTCTTTGTTGCTCAAAAGCTGCATCTCCTTCTTTTGGTGCAAAATAAGAACATCTAAAAAAGGGCATCGGACAAACTTTGTTGTTTTCCTGGCCGATAAGTGATAATGAATTCGAATCTTGACAAAGACATGCTCCAACGAGCTTTACGACGATTCAACACGCGTGTTGACATGAAATACTCGAGGTTCTTGTGATCCGTGTACACAGTGAGTGGACTAGAAGCGCCTTTTAGATAATGACGCCATTTTTGAAAAGAATCCATGATTGCAGGAAGTTCTTTGTCATGGATCTCATAATTGATCTCGGCTGCTGAGAATTTTTTTGAATGAAAAGCTAGTGGATGAAGTTTGTCATCTGTTCCCATTTGTGATAAAACCGCATCCAAGGCAAAATTTGATGCGTCTATTTCCATAAAAAATGCCTAGGAAAAATCTACACAATACAAGATTGGTGCAGAAACAAACAATATCTTCAAAAGCTTCAAATGCTGCTTCCGCTTCTTGATTCCATTGGAATTTGTCTTTACAAGTCAAACGTGTAAGTGGAGCCGCAACACAAGAGAAGTCTTTGATGAAGATTCGATAATAATTGGCAAATCCCAAAAAGCATTGGACATCTCTTATCGTCTTTGGAATCTTCTAATTCATGATTGTTTTGACTTTCTTAGGATCCATCATGAGGCCATCATTTGAAATGATGTATCCTAAGAAATCAACTTGAGTAGTATGAAATACACACTTTTCCATCTTGGCGTACAATCTTGCATCTCTAAGTTTTTGTTATACTTAACGAACATGTATTTCATGTTCTTCTATATTCTTAGAATAGATCAAAATGTCATCTAGGTAGCAGATGATAAAATTGTCTAAGAACTCACAAAAAACATCATTCATAAGAAGTTGAAAAGTAGCTGGTGCATTTGTAAGTCCAAAAGGCATGACATTATATTCAAAATGTCCGTACCTGGTTCAAAAAGCAGTTTTCCATTCATCTCCTTCTTTGATGCGTATTAGATTGTATGCTCTTCTTAGATCTATTTTTGTATAGATCCTAATTTGATTCAATTAGTCGAGGAGTCCTGATATTAGAGGTAATGGATATCTGTTCTTGATTGTGATCTTGCTGAGTCCTCGATAGTCAACACACATCCGCAATGATCCATCTTTTTTCTTCACAAATAGAATTGGAGCTCTTGCTGGAGATTTAGAATGACGTATGAAATTCTTGGCCAAATTCTCGTCAATATACGCCTTGAGTTCAGCCAATTCATCTTGTGATAAATTATAGATTGGTGAAAATGGTGGTTGAATTCCTTCTTTAAGGTCGATGGAACAATCGTATGGACGATGCTCTGGAAGAATATCTGCATTTTTTTTCTCAAAAACGTCTTGATAATCTTGATACTAACTTGGAATGCTACTTGAAGTCTTTCTATCGTTGAAAATAGGTGTAGCATAAATGACAAAAGGTGATCCTTCTTCTGCAGCGTACAAGAAAGCTCTTGCACCTACAAACGCAGGTCTAATTCTACTAGACTTGTGATTTCTTACTTGATTAATTATATTGTTAGCTATACTTTTAGAAAAGTTTAGAGTACGAGAAATCCAATCTATTCGAGGGTTGTGTTTTTCTAACCATGATAGACCAAGAATAACTGGAATAGAGGGAGTTCTAATTATGTTAAAAATTACGCAACCATTATACCCATTTATTACTACATCTAGAGGAAGTGTTTCATGAGTAACATCTCCAAAAGATAAAGGACGATCATCTATGACTTCTACGTGTATGGGTTTAGATTTTTGTACTATCTGTATTCTATGACTTTTAGCAAATTCTTCATCTAAAAAACAAGCCGAGGCTCCCGAATCTATTAAAGCAGAGGCTTTGTAATTATTAGGTCCTAAATACACATCTATTGTAAAACAAGGAGATGGTTGTGAGGAGATGATAGGACCTTCATTAGAAATTATACAAGATCTCAGCCGCACGGTCTTTATTGTGGCTGGACAAATTTATTTTCTGACATATTGTCTTCTTTGACAGTCGTACTCCTCATCTTGTGGTTACGTCGTTTCTTTAGACAATTTTGAGCAGTGTGTTTAGGTTCTCCACAATACAAGCATAATCTTTCTTGACAACGTCGAGTCTTTTCTTGTTCAGTAAGCGGCTTGAAATGTATAGCATCAATTTGCATGTCCTCGACTTCTGAAGGTATATATTGAAAAGTCATTGGTGCTGCCACTGAATTATAATGTCGCTGAGGTTCTCTTGTACAACTTTCAGATCTAAATTTGAAAAGCCGATTATCACACTTCACCGCAAAGTCTATTGCTTGACTCAATGTTTGAGGATCGGGTAAGTTCAATATCAATTTCTTCACTTCATATTGTAATCCGTAGAGAAACTGATTGATGAGTGCAGCATCGTCTCACTTGATATCGAGTACTAGTTGTCAAAATTGTGAAGCATATAATGTCACTGATCGATTGCCTTGTCATAGGATACAAAGCGTGTTGGTTGTAATATGAGTTGCATCATGTTTTCCATACATAGATCGAAATTCTGCTAAGAAAGCTTCTAAATTATCTAATATTGAATCACGTCGTTCCAGAAAAGATGAAAACCAAGATAAGGCAGAACCTGAAAGTAGTGTACCAATAAATCTGACTTGTGATCTTGGAGTTGGAAAACTTTGCGGTTGTAATTCAATCACCAGTTGGACTTCATTGATGAATCCTCGAAACTTAGATCTTGTGCCATCAAACTTCTCAAGTAGACCAATTTTTGGTTCTCTGATGCTTGGACAATGTTCCAATGTAGGAGGAATTATATGGCTTGGTGTAGATGTTGAAGCAGCTCCAATCATATCTATATCTTCATTATTTGGTAACCTTGTTGCTCCTTGTGGAGGTACAGTGAGTTGATGCATTGCAAGCATCAATTCCCTCATTTGCTCTTGCATTTGTGCCATTGCACTCTTCATTTCGACAAGCTCGGCCATCATAACACTTCAAAAAATATATAACACTACTCGAGATAAGTAACAGGGAGAACAAAGAAAATACTAGGAATAATATCAGTTTAGAAGAGGATAATCTGCAACTTCTAAAATGCTTATGTCTTATCAAGAAAAAAAGGGGTAATCCACTCTTAAAATCAAGACAAGACAAAGCTATGATATTATAAGTGTACTCTTGTCAATCTTTCAAGGACATGAACTAGAAAAAGATATATAATCTAATGAAAAATGTGTCAAAGTAAAGTCACAAAATAAAATAAGAAAGTATGTATATTCAAAAGAAAACTGGAATGGCTATTGCCAAAGATTGGAAACATGAGGATTCTTGAAACTAGACTAGAACCAAGAAAGGAGTTGACAAGAGTGAAGAGGACTTCACTCTTGCCTCTATAAATACTATCTAACTAAGAGCTATGTGGCGGTATTCTATAGGACCTCATATACGTGTCTAATTTGCAAGACACGTGTCAAACTTGCACGACAAGTTTCTCATATGTGCGCCACGTACTTGGCTTGTTCCACAAGCTACCAAAATGTGTGACACATGGCTAGCTTGTTCTACAAGCTACCAACATGTGCGCCATGTGGCTACCTTCTTGACCAAGTTTCTAACCTACCAATCACCTATAGACATGTATAAAGGTGATTTCGCATCTATGAAGCTTCTAGGAAGCTACTTTATCAGATATTATCAAAACAACTTATTTTACTTACTTCTATTGGTCTATTATTACTTAGATAATTTACTGGAATAAATCTTATGTCCGTGACATGACGACTTTATGACTTCATCTGCAACGTACTAATCAACATCTGGCCAAAGATCCCATCTGATGGTTGAGGCTGGAATAAATTCATCTTTTGTCAGTCGTAACTCGGATCATGGACTAAAGCTATTGCAAACCGGTAGCAACCTCTGATTTAGCCACTTTGTTCAAGTAAGATTACTTGCATGACAAGCAGCCGTAGTGACAATCGTCATTCCAAAGCATAAGATATAACTTTGAGAGAAAGATAATAATTAAAAGAGAGGATCAAAGAATTGTTTGTGATGTGCCAATAGAATAGACCAATATAATAGCAGATTGGAATTAAATCACCAAGTAAAAGTCTCAAAGCCCTAAATGCACAATAATAAAAATAGGAACTTGGGATGTGAATCAAAAGCATTTGAAAGCATCAAAATGTATCCTTTATGTAAGCTCAATAGTCAAAAAAATCTAAATTATATGTAGAATCTTTATATATTTATATAATCTATATGACATTATTGCAGAAATAACCTAGGTGCCAAGAATCTATAAAATTTAAGTGCAACAATCCATATAAATGATTATCCGCCTCAAAGAAAACAACAACCTTACAGAATGAAACTTAATTACTCATTGCGCTCTCACAGGCCACAAAGAGAATTGCCGATAGAGTATAACCCTCATAAAACATGTATCACAGTGTATTTGCATTGATGCACTTTGAATACTACACCCTAAACTATGAAATGCGTTCTTGAACGAGAGACAGATTGCTTTCAAGTGATTTATAACAAGATTTAACAACAAACCACCTACTTCAACAACAGAGAACCAACTATGGAACAATCAAGGCCAGTGAAGTATTCTATCTAATCCTATGCCAATCATAATTCCATGATCATGACATTAACACGCGCCCAAGTATCCAGCAACCTCGGGAATATTGAAAGACAAAGATGACAAGTAATAGGAGTGACCTCGTTCCTACAAGACTTGCTCTTGGAGTTGCGCTTTCTTGGTCCAAAATTGCATTTTTTTGGCCCAAAGTTGCTCTTATCAATCCAAAGTCGGTCTTCCTTGCCATCAAGTCGCACTCTCTTTTAAAGGTTAGAGTATGTTTCAATCTGTTGTTCCGCTCTTTAAATCTCCCCTTCTATGCCTAATATTGGCTCTTCCAAATTTCTAATAGTGTTATCCATTCTCTTCCATGATCCGATTCAATAGATAACCAACAATGAGAGCCCAATTCCAGAAATATGACCCCTAAATCTCAAGAATATAAAATAAGAGATTATCTATGATACCATTCCATATCGCCCATGATACCATTCCATATCACACCCATGATGCCATTCCATATCACATCCATGATACCATTCTATATGACACCCATGATACCATTCCATATCACACCCATGATACCATTCCATATCACATCCATGATACCATTCCATATGACACCCATGATACCATTCTATATCACACCCATGATATCATTCTATTTTACAAGCATATTAACATTGAAGCTTATGTCAAATCAAAAAAAATAGTTTCTTTTGAGGTTGACTGTTATTATGTATATCAAGTGCTTTTGATTAGCATTGATAGTATTTTGTTAGGTGATGAGTTTTTAGTATTGACAAAGGAGCAAGCAAGGTCCTCGCCTATGATGCAACAATCCACAATAGCGAACATCAGTAGAAGAGCACTCAATGATCAAAATGTTGGATTCAACAACGTAATTACGTTAGCTAATAGGAATTTTGATCTTGATGGCAGAGTGGACATTTTGTTGAAATGTACTGATTGAATCTTCTTAACGGTCGAAATGAAGAGACCATCATTTTTTAGAAAAGCCTTAGGCCACAATCTTCCAGATTTAATCAATGCATTTGAGAACAAAGATCTCTAATTTTTGGATAGACAAAGATCTCACGTTCTTGCGCAGTCTATTAGCCAACTCTTCAGGTACCTAATGAGACATCAAATTAGTTATAGAATAATCTCTTTAGGTGATTTGTCTTATCTTGTAAGTCATGAGGGTGATTTCCTATGTATATCCAAAGACATATTTTGGCGTCATCCAAAATTCATTGATATGCTCGTCTACTTTATGGAAAAGTCAGCCAATGATACTACAATGTACAAGTGGAAGGGAGGTAATAGTCAACTTATTGCCTTGTTAGGATACATTTGTAATTGCATTCAATGCAAAATCTTGTTTGAAATGGAAACACCACATACTACCATTCTTGGTGATGATCAATTCTTTGATTTAACAAGGTGCTGATGGATTTATGGCTTGTGTGTAGGAGATAGACATCCTCAAGACTGCGGTATTAATGACAATCAAGAAATTCAAGATTCCTTGAGTGATCATAAAGAATATGATGCACCCAAAAGATTGAAGATGACAAAAATTGACAAGCGTGTAACTTGGTAAGTGCCAATATTTGTTTTCTAATTATATGTTGAAGTTGAAGGGAATTTTATCTTAGTTTCGATTATCCTTACTATTTATTTATTTTCATGCAGTATCATGATATATAAAGCATATATATACCTTTATAGGAGCATTTCATGGATAAGTGGTTTGAAAGAGACTCTTGCAGTACATTTACATTTGAAAATACATCCTTTTGCGACAGAATGGAGTGAAAATATTGTATGTGGGAAATATGAGAGTCATGTTATTGCTATCAAACTTGTAGCGGTTTGTTCAAACTATGTAGAAGTAAGCCCTCTCATTATTTTTGTTGGATCTATCATTGCAAACGTTTTAAAATGTTCTTGCATCAATTCATGTGATATTCTTGTATGCGCAGGTTTTTTTAAATGAAACAAGTGCCTATTTAAAGTTTCAAAAGCATTAGAGAAGATATGTTCCAATACTTATATTACATAGAATAATGACACATGACAATGTTGTGTACATTCCAATGAAGCTCATCAATAGTTTCAAACTTGAGATGAGTAAGTTATGGATCAAGCATACTTCTAGCATAGATTTTATTATTTTTTTTGAAGCCCCAAGCAATGTAGTTTTTTATAAAGGAATCTACTATGTTCAAATGAAATACTTAGTCTGTAGTGGTTGTTGGGTATTTAACACAAATAATTGGAATGTATCAACCTGTCGTTTGTACCAATTCAACCTACTCAAATTCTGAGAGGTAGGCTCTTATAAGGCAAGAGTACATGTTCACAAATTTGTAATAAGTTAAGATGCACGCAAATTCTAATGAAATACCTATTAGATGTTGACCACGAACTTTGGATATTATATTATATTATTAGATTGTTAAAAATATTGAGGTTGGTGACAAGTAAGTGTTTTGACATTTTTCTTGTAATAATTAGCATAAGGACTTAGATACATTACATTTTGTGATTATATTTTCTAAATATTCCACTATTCTAATAGTGGATACATCCGATTCTAGCAAGACTAGTTCTTCAGTAGGGAATGTATTGCTTGTTAATAAGGGCCAATACAGTGTATTCCAAAATCCGTCGTTTTCACCTCAACTTCAACTAATAAAATTATTTGCAGATAATAATACCAAATCGCGAAGGTCGAAAAAAACAATTGAGGGAGGCAACAATTATTTTAACAAGGAAGTAAGTAGATCATTGTCACCTTCAATGGCGGCGGGGGATCCAGCAGTACCAATTGCGGTACAAATGGATGCGGTGGATGATCGCACAACTAGCGTAGCCCCATTACCTACCTTTAGGGGTCAACGAGGAGCCGACCCAGATCAACACTTGTCTCAATTCTTGACCGCATGTGTAGCCAGCAATGATAGAACTGAAGATATTTGGTTAAGATGGTTGCTAGCGACCTTGAAAGACACGACATTTGAATGGTATAATCGCCAACCCGTGGGACAATTTTTTAATTGGGAGGCATTGAAAAATATATTTTTGACTTATTTTCGACTAATAGGATTTGAAGAATGTCTTAGAGAAAGATTAATGAATAGCAAAATGATATCAGGAGAAGCGGTGCAGTCATATTATGGCCGAGTAGCAGATATCCTTTGAAAATGGCCAAATAACCAAATGCCTGACTCGTTTGTTATGTCTATATTGGTTAACGGACTATACCCACCAAAATTGAAGATGTTTGTAAAAGAGGCCCAACCTGCGACTATGGCTGCCTCACTTGACCGAGCTAAGGTATGGGAAGAATGTCATTATGATCAGTTCTTAATCATAGGATCCACAATGATTCCATCTCAAGGAGGATATCAAATACCAACTTGAAATGAAACAGTGGACAGTTATCCAAGGACAATTGTCCACGGCGCAAACCTTATTATCAATCCGCAAGGGATAGTGAATGCTATTCTATTGTAGGCTGTACCACCAACAACTGCAATTCCGTATTTTCCATATTCCCCATATCAAAAACCAATATCTATAAAGGAGTTATCTAATGAACTAGTATCAAAGGATCCAAATGAAACTTTGTTGTTAACTTTGACAAAGAAGATGGACGAGTTGGCTGTTAACCTCACAAAAGATAAAGAAAAGATGCATAAACCGACTAATATGCGCCCCAATATTTGGTGCAGTAATTACAAGGGGCAAGGCCATTTAGTAACGGAGTGCCCTTCACCACCTCAAATGACTGTGCAATGTACATTTTGTGGAGGTAAGTATGTAACTACCAATTGTTGAAATTGGTAGTTACAAAAATACTTTACAATTTTGACAACTAGCAATTGATATCAAGTGGGACGATGCTACACTCATCAATCAGTTTTTCTATGGATTACAATATGAAGTGAAAAAATTGATGCTAAACTTATCCAATCCTCAAACATTGAGTCAAACAATAGACTTTGTAGTGAAGTGTGATAATCAACTTTTTGAATTTTGATCTAAAACTCATACAAGAAAACCACAACAATATTATAATTCAGTGGTAACACCAATGTCTTTTCAATATGTACCTTCAAAAGTTGAGGACATGCAAATTGATGCTATACATTTTAAGCCACTTATTGGACAAGAAAAGACTTGATGTTGTCAAGAAGGATTATGCAAGTATTTAGAAGAATCTAAATACATTGTTCAAAATTATCCAAAGAAACAATACAACCACAAGATGAGGAGTATGACTGTCAAAGAAGACAATATGTCGAAAAACGAGTTTGTCCAGCCACAATAAAGATCGTGCGGTTGAGATCCTGTATAATTTCTAATGAAGGTCCTATCCTCTCCTCACAACCATCTTCTTATTTTATAATAGATGTATATTTAGGATTTAATAATTACAAAGCCTCTGCCTTAATAGATTCGGGAGCCTTGGCTTGTTTTTTAGATAAAAAATTTGTTAAAAACCACAGAATACAAATAGTACAAAAATCTAAACCTATACATATAGAAGTCATAGATGGTCATCCTTTATCTTGTAGAGATGTTACTTATGAAACACTTCCTCTGGATGTAATAATAAATGGCCATAATAGTTACGTAATTTTCAACATAATTAGATCTTTTTCTATTCCAATTATTCTAAGTCTATCATGGTTAGTAAAATAAAATCCTTGAATAGATTGGATTTCTTGTACTCTAAACTTTTCTAAAAGTATAGCTAACAAAATAAGTAATCAAATAAGAAATCATAAGTCTAGTAGAATTAAACCTATGTTTGTAGGTGCAAGAGCTTTCTTGCACGTTGCAAAAGAAGGATCACCTTTTGTCATTAATGCTACACCTATTTCCAACAATGGAAAGACTTTAAGTAGCATTCTAAGTCAATATCAAGATTATCAAGACGTTTATGAGAAAAAGAATGTAGATATTCTTCTGGAGCATCGTCCATATGATTGTTCAATCGACCTTAAAGAAGAAACTCAGCCACCATTTGGACCAATCTGCAGTTTATCACAAGATGAATTGGCTAAACTCAAGGCATATATTAACGAGAATTTGGCCAAGAATTTCATACGCCATTCTAAATCTTCAGCAGGAGCTCCAATTCTATTTGTGAAGAAAAAAGATAGATCATTGCAGATGTGTTGACTATCAAAGACTCAATAAGATCACAATTAAGAACAAATATCTATTATCTCTGATATCACGACTCTTTGACCAGTTAAATCAAGCTAGGATCTATACAAAAATAGATCTAAGAAGAGCATACAATCTAATACGCATCAAAGAAGGAGATGAATAAAAAGTTATATTTCAATGATATTTTTTGTGAGTTCTTAGATAATTTTGTCGTCTGCTACCTAGACGACATTTTGATCTATTCTAAGAACGTAGAAAAACATGAAATATATGTTCATCAAATATTACAAAAACTTAGAAATGTAGGATTATATGCCAAGATGGAAAAGTGTATATTTCACACTACTCAAGTTGATTTCTTAGGATACATCATTTCAAATGATGATCTTATGATGGATTCTAAGAAAGTCTAGACAATCGTGAATTGGAAGATTCCAAAGACGGTAAGAGATGTCCAATGCTTTTTGAGATTTGCCAATTATTATTGGATTTTCATCAAAGACTTCTCTTGAGATCTCTTATATGACTTTCAAATCAAAATTTGTCGTACAAGTTTGACACATGTCTTACAAATTAAACACGTGTATGAGATCTTATAGAATACCGCCATGTAGCTTTTAGTTAGATAGTATTTATAGAAGCAAGAGTGAAGCCCTCTTCACTCTTGTCAATTCCTTTCTTGGTTCTAGTGTGGTTTCAAGAGTCTTCATGTTTTTAGTCTTTGGCAATAGCCATTCCAATTTTTCTTTGAATACACATACTTTCTTATTTCTATTTTGTGACTTTTCTTTGATACAGTTTCCATTAGATTATGCATCTTTTTCTAGTTTATGTCCTTGATATAGTCTGGCGCTTATTCCTCCATTCCCAATCAATTTATACATACCTTGACAATGTTAAGTACTACACAACCGATGATAACTATTTTTTCTAACTACCTCATCCATTCTGCCTTCTAATTTAGCCATTTATCAGTTTACTGCTTATTCTTAATCTTATAAATTATGTATTGTAAATCTTAAAATTCCTATCCATTTTACACCTTCATATGAACTCTACATTTGGCTGGACGGGCAATTTCTCCAATTAAACATGATAAATCACATATGTCTATTGTGAAGCATACGACATCTATGTCTGAATCAGATGAACGAGCATTGATAGATCTGAGAGCTACACCAAGTTGAAGTTTGACGAGATTAATAATACCACCATAAATGACATCCATGCCAATAGTCATGACATCAATTAAAGAATTATAAAAAAAAAAAAAAAAAAAAAAAAAAACAGATTAAAATTCAAAAGAATTGAACAATAGACCTGAAAACCCTGAATCCTCCTATATACAAAACCTTATGGGACTGCATGGCATTTGTTTTTGATTTGCAAGTTTTTGTGGCCATAGTGTGGCAAGACTTAATAAGAGTTGTTGTGGAGGGGCAGGAGGTGCCTTTGAAGTATAGGAGAGTTAACGACTAGTTGATGGAGAGATAAAGCGAGCGAAAGACAGAGAGGAAGGAGACAAGGGACAAGCGGAAGATGAGAAGGAAACAGTTTTATGGATCAGGTCATATAGGACAATATCTTGTCATAGGTAATCGTTTCTTGAGTCATCATTGAGAGGTTGAGGTATGGAGTCGATGAGCAAGGTGAGGATGGGCCCAAAAACAACATGCAGACGTTGATTGGTGGTTGACCAAACGACTTTAAAAATTATGTACAAAAGCTTCTAAAGTGGGAAACAAGTTAGATAGGGAATTGGTCTAGGAGTGAAGACGAGGAACAAGGGCAAGGTCGGGGTGCTATTAGGGGAGGAGGAGACATTGTTGAAAGTAAAGTGAAAGAAAAAAAGAATACGCACAAGCGGAGGATACTATGGCATCATAGACTATCAAGGAGACAGTAGGACAAGAGTAAGGATGAGGGCGGGGTGCAATCAGGGGAGGAGGAGACACTATTGAAAGCAAAGTGAAGAAGAAGATAAATATGCACAAACAGGGAATACTGTGGCATAATGGTCTATCAAGAAGACGGCAAGAGAAGGGTGAGAGCAAGGTTGGGGTGGTATCAAGGGAGGAGGTGGCATGCAATACAATACAACGCAGTACAAAAGGAGGGGGAGAGAGGCGAGAAAGGGCCTCGAAGGAACCGCAAGCTTATAGGCTACGTATTCATGCAAGCTTTGATGAGGGAAAAAGGGAGAAGAACAACGAAGGGCTGTGAATTGGATAGCCGCCACGACTATGTAAAGGTCTCCGTTCTAGTTTGGCCCATGACCTAGCGGATATCCTATCCCTCTCTGAACCCTCAACCTTATAATTGGTATTGTTGTCAACTAAAAGATTTTTTTTTTTTTTTTTTTTTTTTTTTTTTACATTGTAGTTGGTGTTGTAGTTAACTAAAAGATTTTGTTTTAAGCCTCACGTAGGCAACTCGGAAGAAATCACTTGCAATGTTTTATCGAATGATAGAAAATTTATCAATATGTACCAATATAGCTAGATGCAAGGGGCGTCAATATTTCTAGATATCAATGGGATCATCCAAGTGAATTGGATGTTGTTTTTTTTTTCTTACTACTGTTATGTTCAAGCTTTTATATTGAATACAGAATCATAATTTTATGGTAGTTTGGTGTTTGTATGCATGTATTCTCAACAAAAGAACTGATTTGATGTCCTTCTGGATAATTATGCAAGTATTCTTTATTTCAGGGAATTATTGTAGTAGATTTTTTTTTATATGGATATATTATCATTTGTGTTGATTAAAAAAAGTACTATCTTCTGTCCTTATTTGTGTTGAGGGCACCTTTTTGTGCTCCTATTTGAATGAAATCAGAAACGGATTGTTAATTTTAATTTTGATTTTGCTTCAAAACTTTTGTTATAATGTTTGAATGGCTAAATCTAGTATGATCTTCTATGGTGGTCGTTCAACTTATTCTTGGTTTAACGATTTCTAGTCCAGATTCCATGTCTCGACTTCCATTCCAAATGCAGAGCTTTTCACATCAATATATAAAGCTATTGTGCATCAATGCCTCACTAATTATAAAGAGATTAATGAAGTTGACAAGCCGCTTGACACCATGTTAGATTTCTACCATATACTTGTACTTGCTACGCATTGTCATTTGTAAGTATACAGAAGACAACTGCAAGGATATTCTAAGAATGGTAGTTTGAGTGTTTTCATGGAGATGTCTTTCAAATTTCAATTTTCAAAGTCATAATATTATATGTCAGACATTGATATCTTTGTAAGAGCTACAACACCTATTCTAACTCCTTGTTACGTCCAAGATATCTATTTTTAGAAGAATAACATAAGAATAAGATGTTTTTATTTTTTTCTCCTTTTATTTATTTTTAATGAATTCTAGTCTAACTTTGGACACAGTTCATAAAGGATTCAAGTTTTAATTTTAAATTTTAAATTTAAATTTAAATTTTTAATTTTGAAGGTCTCTAAAAACATCCATCTAAAATAACAATGAAATCAACATGGGCAAGCAAGCTAGGTTTTAAATTAATACATGCTTGGATATGAGAATACATTTTCAAGTATATATTAGGAGTGAATATTATATAAGAACTTACTAAATTACTACCCTTTCCGAAAGATGTTCTCCAATTGAAATAGATGTTGCTGATTAGAGACCTTATCTATCAACTTGACAATCCAATCTCTAAGGAAATCAACATCGACTTAGCTTTGCAATATCTCAAAGTGCTCCAATAGTCGCTTGTGATTAATGCTACAAAAGAGTTGGAAGAATCTGTACGAGGAAGGCTCCAACAGCTTGTATTGGAAAGAAAATCTCTTGAGCACACTCTTGTGGAGCTAAAAGGTGAATTCCATAGATTGCTTGGCTGAAAAAAAGTAGATGTCCAATAAGCGGAGGTCACCCAAGGTAAGTTTAAAGCATTGGCAACAAAGGCTTGGATTTTATTGCATCCTCTTATTTTGGAAGAATCTGTAGCAGCTGCCTTTGCTGGAAAGTGCAGCTTGTAGAATCAATCTTTGGTTCAGGCCCCTCTTTCAAGACCCATCTCTAGTTCTGAGAATCACCGCCTCGATGACATACAAAAGAGCATTGACAAAAGGATTGAAGACTTGGAGGAAGTAGTTCAAGCATCATAAGGTGAGCTTTAGAACATTCTTGACATGAAGGTTGCAAATGTAAAGAGAGCAGTTGGAGCATTGGAAGATAGCCATCATGCGCTAAAGAAGCTCATGAAGGATCAAGTAGAAGTATGTAAAGAACATATGCTCCTAAAAAATCCAAGGACTACCTTTAGTTTACGACGTAATCTTTTGGACCTTTATCCATTGACACATGCACAAGATTCGGACAATGTCAACATTCATAATGACAAAGGCAGTTCCTACTCAAACTCATGCTCTCAGCCTTCGTCCCAATCCCCGCATCCTAATAGTCTACAAGGGCACTTTTTATCTCCATCACGATCCCTTCATCTAGAACTAGGCATTCGTAGCACCGACACAACCATCCATGCCTTAGAACCTTGTATATCCCCTTTCAAAATGACAACCAAGGTAGGCTTGATGGATGGAAGGCAAGAGAAGAAGCGGCTTCATGAGGAGGATGACCTTCATTCCAAAATGTTCACTTGCAATATTGAACAAACCATTCATGAATGTAAAAGCCAACGAGGTGATTCTCTTTTTACGATTGAATAAGATTCAACACAAAGATGAGTACAGAAGAAATGGTCTAAGGAGGAGGTTCAACTTTTGAAGAAGAGAGTTTAGCAATATGGAAAAGGCCATTCGAAGACAATCTTGAAAAATAATAGAGATGAATTTTGTGAATGCATAGAAGTCGATGTAAAGGATAAATAGAAAAATTTGGAAAAATATGATAGATTGTAGAGTGTTCACATAGCCACACTACTTGCATGGGTGTGTAAGTTTATTCAACTCATCCATTGGAGAAAAATCAAATTCTGGATCACGTTTATTCACTTGCAAACGGTGTCTAAACATATTCAACTCATCCATTAATAAAAAAAATAACATTATGAATCATGTTTAATCATTGTGGGGAGGTAGGTCACTATTATGGACTGTGTCTAATTCCATGCATAAAAAAAAATATGGAGATTAGGCACTGATTTTGACATAGGCCTCAAGATTTTACAAAGATATACAGTTTTTGAACAAATCGTATTACTTACGACGTAGGTTGGTGCTATGATTGTGTCCCCTGCACAACAGTCAATTTACGTCGCAAACATATCATGTATTATAACCATCCTTGATGACTTCACGTAGTATTTTGACCACATCATTGTTTCATTTTGCATTGGAACTAGTTCAATTTATTTGCGGAGGAGGTGGATTTTAGGTACAGAATTCATTTTTAAGTCTAGGGACTTCTTGGATGTGAGAAGTAACATAACAACTATCTTTGTTTCCAATATGATCTCATGTGCCTTCCCGAAGCTGTCGATTGGTGTCGATTGGTGTCGCTTTGTTCATTCCAAAGTAGAACTTGTGCGAAGCTCGTCTTACCTCACCCCAAAGAATGCACTCTTCACAACCTCGTCGCTTAATACAAGCGTAAAAGAGGTGAGGCTTGTGACTTTGATGCATTTATGTTTATCTTCAAGAAAACACTCAACTTGGTTTCTGTATTGATGCCCCTATTTCTGTGTCGAAACGTAATCTTTATGTAAGAGAAGCTTGACGAGCATCTTGACATCAAAGATATCATGGTGTAGAAAATTGAATCGTTCTTCAACTAGTTTGGATGACCAACTTTGGTGACGTCAAATTGGTGTTTTCTTTAGTCATGGTGACGATGGCCAAGTTCATCATCTGGATGAACGTCGATACTTCATTCTCCCTTGAGGAATCACCACTTGAAATACCACTTTCATCACACACATAGTACAACCAAAACATAGAGTTCACTAGTAGACTCTTCTCCTTTCGGATTCTCTACCAACTACGGCGCATGATAGTACAGCAGAGGCAATATGGATGAAGGTTGCAGTTGGGCGGAGGGTGGTCAGTGGGAGTCCGGGGGCGCCTTGGACGTCGGTGGGACAGATTGACGGGCGCGCATGAAGGCGTCGGATGGAGGGAGATGGATGAAGGCAACGGAACTGTGGAGCGGTCCATACTGTAGAGGATGAAATTGGAGGATCCCATAGAGGCGGTGGCCGAGGGATGCGAGGCACTAGATTTGGGTGTTGGGGAGGCAAAGGCAGTGGAGAAGAAGATTTTGGTGGCGGATAGCAATATGCACTTGACGGAGGGGGAGGTCGCCCGAACTGAGGGTTGTGGCTGGCATAGATGCAACAACAGGTGCATTCGCGGGAGGATGGTTAGTAAGTGTCCAATAACACTATGGACGACGGCGAGATGGATTGGCGGACGTGCATGAGAGCAACGAATAGAGATACAGATAGGCGACGCATCTCCGGAGGGATCCATGGCATTGGGAGTGAAATTGTAGGATCTGATAGACGCCACGATTGGGACATATCAAGTGCTAGATTTGAGTATCGGGGGGGCGAGGATCAGATTTGGACACGGGAGGTGAGGGCGGGATAGAAGAAGGCAGCGGTGGCAAAGGCATCACTATTTATAACGAGACGAGGAGGTGCTAGTGGTGTGGCCGATAGAATGTTAGAGTCGTCCATAGGAGACGAGGGGGATTGAGACCCGACATTGTATGAATCGACTATGATGGACTTGGTACCGATGTTGAGGGGCATGATCTGATGAGGAGCAAGAATTGGATGCCAGATATCAGTTGGCCGTGCCTAATCTGGTTCTTGCTAGAGGGTGCATAGCGGAGCGGCGTTTGGAGGGCTCAAGGCATGCGGCATGGGGCGGATGAGGCAGAGAGCGGACGGGGCTACCATGGAGGCAGCGGCCTAGTGGCAACAGTGAACACGGTCCCATAGGACTGGGCCTAGAGGAGGCGTCGATGTTCTATCTTACGGAAGAAGAATTTTGCGATCCACTGATATATGAATAGAGTGCGTGATACAGATGCAGAATGTGGCGATCGCGATGCGTGTTGCGGGGCTATTTTGGCATCCGCGTGGGCCCAGTTGCGGAGAGCTCATCACTCGCCATTCTGTCTACACCTGGAGCTTACGATCGGCTACGGCCGCACCGCCTTGCTCTGCAACCTGCTCCATTGTATGCTATCTATGCAATCGGTGTCTCATCGGGCACCTCTGGGCGGTTGTCGTCTCCGTTTTGATTGTCGTTGTGTATTGTGGCAACTCGGGTGGGAGCCCTCCGATTCGGAGATGGAGGCTCTAGAGGTTGGAGTGCAAGTCTGACGGTGGTCACGCAAGAGGGCAAGGCGGCGCTTGATTTCAAACTTGAGGTATCAAAGTTCGAGATCCCATTAGATATACCCCCCCGATTGATAGGGGGTTAAGATCTGTCTTCCGATTCGAAGATGGAGATTGGTTTCAGTGCAAGTCACTATAGCCACTGTATTGTCGATGTTGGTAGTGACCCGTGCACCTCCAATTGCTAGATCGTCGCGATCACCTCAAGCATTGACTTGGACACCACCTCCAACAGCAACGATGGTGTCGACCCTGGGTGTATCTCCAAATATCCACGATGCATGCCCCGCTGCTCGCCCGTGCTAGGAATTGACATCATAAACAAGCGATCGCCGACAAGATAATGTCGCCTGACGTTCGTAGCATTCGGCAGGAGCCGCACCTTCTTTGACGTGTGCGCAAACAAGCACACCTACCGTCAGCAGTTGCGCCCGTCCTTGCACGACTGCATCGGGTATCATGCCAGATATAGCCAGCACTCAAACATCTCGTGCGTGAACGCTCCATCTGCAATTCCTAACATGGTCAGTAATTTCAACTTGTATTGTGTTGTGTTCTCCTCTTCTCTCTATATTTCTGAATCGCATTCGTTAAAAACTTGTTTAGATCTTGTCAAGCAGTCCGGTGCGGGGCAAGCTAGAATTGGCAAGGTCATGGATGCTGGATAACAAGTGTTGCCATTAAAATATTTAAAATTTAAGTATATGGATTAATTCTTTTTTTTATATTTTTATAAAGGATAAAATATTGATTTATAACTTCATGCCTTTCTAGATTGATACGACAATGGTGGTGCAGTCGAGGAAGGCAAGACAGTGAGTTGAATGGATGGATGTATATTGGATGGACGGATTTCGGGTACGGTGGGGGCAAAACAAAGGAATAAAATATCCTGAATTCAAATCCTAAAATCCTAATCTAAATCCTAAGCCTTAAATTCAAAGTGCTTGAATTTGAAATTTGAAAGCTTTATAGAGGTCTTTGTAACCATGTATGCCATGAATCACTTTGAAACAAAAAAAAAAAAAAGTGAAAAAATACTATGAAAAACACAATCAAAAACCTCTAGGACACTCTTGTAACCTTAAATCCTAAACCTTAAATCCTAAAATCCTAAATCCTAAATCCTAAACTTAAATCCTAATCTCTAAATCCTAATCCTAAATCCTAAATTTTAATTCCTAAATCCTAAACCTGAAATCCTAAATCCTAAAAATCCTAAATCCTTATCTATAAATCTTAAATATAATGAAGAGCCATCGCTATTGATTGAGGATGAATGGATTTATGAATGAATGGATGGATTAATCATCAAAATTTGACATATTATTCATCCTCATTAGAGAGAAATGCTGCCAATTAAGGTGGTCAAATCTTTATCTTTTTTTTTTGACCATGCAACATTGTGAAAGATTCAACGGCAGGATATGAATTTGCATGTTGTAGTAGTCTAGATGAGCTTCACATGAGAATAGAAGACAAGTGTGGATAATTCACTTTGTGAGAGTAAAATTCACTCCTCAATCCAAATTATAAGGTGGCCTCAATTAAGAGTTGCTTATAACTTGTGGTGTGAAGTATAAACAGCAATAAACAACAATAAAGGAGAAGAACAACACAAAACAAGTAAAATATGTACAATTAAGTAATTGCACATTACAAAACTAGTCACAGGCTATTCACTAGATTTTTACTTAGTAAAAAGTAAAATTAAAAAATAAAAGTTATATTTTTAAGTAAGTAATTTTTTTTATCTTTCCAATGATGTAAAAAACATGTAAATCTAAGTTACTATGAATAAGTTATGATAATTCAAGGTTAGAAGGCAAACAATAGAAAAAGTTAAGTAGAAGTTTTTACCTCAAGGGTAACTTGTTACAAGATCATGGGTTCAAACCTCACCAAGGCTCACAAGTAGTGTATATGGGTGTCCTAGAGGGGCCACGAGGCTTTAGTCTTGTCCTCCTACCTACATCCAAGGTGCCACAACCCATATGGGACTTGTGCACCTCCCATCCTACAAGGACTACACTAGCTGCTCGTCCTCCTATTTTATACTAGTAGAATTAATATTTTTATATTTTTGACTTCACTATGGTGTTCAAAAATACCCTACTAGCCTACGAACCTTGTATGGGCTTCAAATCTTGCTCCATTTCTTCATAATGGCTCCCAAGGTGGTAAAACTCATTTTTTACCAAAGTCTTCAAAATTGCTCTAAAAATTCTTAATAAATTCTAAATAAATTCTAAATAAATTCTAAAAGTCTCTATAATATTTCTAAGATGATAATATCAATTTAAGACTATTTTATTCTATCTTGGAAATTTTTTATAATAATAAAATCAATAAAAATCAACTCAAAATCCTATTTTCTACAAAAATAATTAAAAAGACATGAGATTTCTTTCTCATGCTTCTTCTACCTACTAAGTAATATTTATAGGTTTTTAATAAGTGATATATGTAATTAGAAGGTCAATATAGACATTGGTCTTAATAACTAACTCTTAATACTTAATAATAAGTAAATATACTAAACCAACTAAAATAATTGCCTCCAAGACTTACTAAGACTCCATTTTTGTAACTTTTCTTCTAATAAAACTTTTATATTTATAAATACTTCTAAATTCTAATAAATACTTAAATAGTGAAAAAGACTCTCTAACCATTGTATTTGTATAATTAAATGACTTAAGACTATATTTTTAACCAATCCACCAATTAAGATCCATTGGTGGGACTCACACACTTGTAGCTACAATAGCATGTTTTAATTGTTTTGGATTTTGGTCCTCATTATGTGGAATTTGAAGAAGTTATATAGAGGTCTTCACAATGGGGAGTATTATGACAAGGTTTATTTTGTTCAATTTAAATAATGAAACAACTAAGATGCTTGTGAAGCATTTTTTTTTTTTTTTTTTTAATTTTTTAAATAGGTAAGCCTCCTTGCCTTTGATTCTTGGTTGTTTTGCATCGCAGCATTTGTATTTATATTTGGAGATAGTACTATGTATGATTGCTAGTACTTTGATTACTCTCATCATTTTGGTTGGCATGTGGGTTGCTACGTTATTGTATGTTTGATTACTTTAATCATTTTCCTTGGTTGGAAGGTTGGTATGCTAGTGTATAATCAATTTCTCCAATCATTTTGGTTGATTGAAGGATTTGTATGCTACTGCATATTCAATTACTCCAAAATATGTGCAAGTGAGGATTGTGGCAAAGGTCTAGGGTTTGTGTTTACTTGAAGTTCTTGGCAGATGAGTGCGGTTTTGATATTGAGGTAATTCTAGGCATTGTGTGATATTTTTGTCATCGACTCTTTTGTTTGATATTTTTAAGATTTTTTTTTGAATTTTTTTCGACAATTTGATTGAAGGAGGGAATCTTGTAGTGTCTGCTTATCTAGTATATGCTCTTTGGTAACTTCAAGTTATGGAGGCGATGGTTCTTGTTGAGGTGAATTTGTAAAATATTTGGAGTTCATTAGTTATATACAAATTAGATTTGAATGTGGATTTTGAATCGGGATTTTAAGCTTGAATTTTCAACAATTTTTTGTTGATAAGTGTTTTACTATTGGATCTCCCTTCTTTAGATAGACAAAGATCATAAACAAAAGAGTGGATGGTAGAAGCTAGAAGATACAATGTAAGACCATATAAGAGCAAAAGAACTCGAGATAAGAGAACTGAGAGAAGAAATAAGAGAACTAAGAGATGAGAGATAAGAATGGTAGAAATGATGATTGACAATATTTTAGAAAGAGAAGTAAGAAAGCCGCTTGACATGAAGTTATTGTTCCTATGACAAGAAATCAGCAATATTTGGCAAGAAGTAATCAATATCTTGCAAGAAATAAGTAGCCATGATCAACAAATAATTAACCTTCGACAAGAAATTAGTGTTCGGTTTGTGTAAGAAGCAGCGGCATTGTTAAGTATGTAATCTTTGAAAGAACTTGGATTTATGATCTGGCAAATGATTATTGAGTATTTTAATATGCTTATTTGTTACTTAGGATATGATTACATGTACTTGTAATCACATATTTTTTTGGCAAACTAATCAATTGATCTCTTTATTAAAATTGGTATAAGTTTTAAGACTCCTTGCATTTGTACATAGAATAAGCATGCTTGTTAACACAATGGTTTATTTAGAAATAACGTAGCTCACTAGTTTGCGGAGGTGCCAGTAAGCTCTATAGTAAGTATCACTAGTTTGTCTAACGGTCTTATCAAGTTGTATTTGAGTGAGTGAAAATGCACAATTTGATTCAATGCCCAAAGTATGCAGTCGCACATATATTTCTTGCATAATACTCTTATCTAATGTCCGTAGGCATCTTCTTGTACGATACATGATGGCCATTCATGAATTATATTCACTCTATGATGTCTTGATGATCAGCTTGAAGGAATGAGATAGTGCTTGTTTTAGCATTTGGTTTGTGCTTTCATCCGGCCCCAAGTTTTTTTGTAATTTTAAAATTTTTAATTAATTTTTAATATGTCTTACTTGTACTTTCAATCTATGCGTTATTTTGTGCTTTTTGTTGTTGCTACTTTAGAAAATTCTAGTGGTATATTTTATAGATATTTTAGACCTCTCTAGAATCTCAATAATTAAGATTTGTTTAATCCACAATTGAGAGTGAAATGTTAGCATGTCTTTTTCTTGGCTATATCCCAAAGTGCATTATGTGCTTAGGATTTTGAAGAATTAATTTTTATTATTGGCTATAATTACTATCAATTAGACAATAAGGTCAAATGTTATTTTATATGAAGCATCTTTCTAAGAACTTCGTTTTTGTTTTCTTATTTCAAGTTTTAGGAAGAAATGTTGTATAAGATAATATTTTTCTTTTTCTTTTCAAGATTATTGTGTATTAAGGGCTTTAAAATGTTGACTTGGTAATTTGGTCCCAATCTGCCATTGTGTTGCTCTGTTCTATTAGCGCATCACGCACAATGCTTTGATTCTCTCTTCCAATTATTATCTTTTTTTTTGGAATTGCATCTTTTGCTTTGGAATTACAATTGTCACCACGGCTGCTTATTATACAAGCACTCTTACTTAGGCAGTGTGGTTGGATCAACGGTTGCCACTGCATCTCTTCAGCTTTAGTACACCACCCAGATTACTACAAGCAAAGAATGAATTTATTCCATCTTCAACCATTGTATGGGATCTTTGGCTAGATGTTGATTAGTGAACTGCAGACGCAATCACAAAGCCTTCATAATCCAAGTGTATTGACATTAAAGCTTATATCAAATTGAAAAAAATAATTTCTTCTGAGGCTGACTGTTCTTACATATATCAAGTGCTTTTTGTTAGTATTGGTAGTGTTTTGTTAGATAATGAGTTTTCAATGTTGACAGAGGAGTAGACAAGGTCCTCGCTTATAATGCAATAAGCTACAACAACGGATATCACTAGAGGAGCGCTCATGCAGATGTTTCTAGATATGTTTTGTAATTTAAAAGCTCTTATGATAACAAGGAATTTGTTATAATACATACATGAAATGCAATGCAATGCAATGCAATACAGGATGAAGAAAAAGAAGAAGTGACAAAGATTAGAAGTGTAGACTAATATTGATATTAGGATATGTATCTAAGAAGAGTGCAAACACGTGTATACGGTATTCCAATCCTTGACTGATATGTATTTTAGGGTTAAAATTAGGATTTAAAAATCCTAAATCCTAACTTTTAAATAACTCAAAATTTCAAAAAAAACTAAGGATTTTTAGAATCCTTGCGAGATTGTGAGTTCTAGGACATAAACATGTCACTTAGAATGTTAACAGATTGGGACCCCTAAAACCTCTAGGACACCTTGTAAACCTAAATCCTAAATCGTAAAACCTAAATCCGAAATCCTAAATCCTAAACCTGAATCCTAAATCCTAAACCCCTTAATCCTAAAATCCTAAACTCCTAAACTCCTAAACCCTAAAAACCTAAACCGTAAATCCTACACCCGAGCCCTAAACCTTGAACCCTGAACCCAAATCCTAAAATCCTAAATCGTAAACCTGGACATAGAAGTGTACTTGTCTAATTCCAGTGCTATTCCATATCCTTTTGTAGAGATCAAGATATTGTTTATGATATGTGTTGTTTTGTAGAGGTATCTCATGCTTGATACATCTAAGAAGTATATGTTTTATACTAGGCACTGCAGTATAAATGTTGATGAGACAGACACAAGAGCGTTTTCCATAGAATGGAATATGATAGATGCATACTTTCTTGTCATCAAAAAGGTAAACCCAGATGTTATAATAAGATACAATATATTCATATTTGACTTTAAATATATTGATATAAGATTGAGAAGAAAGCTTATTAGCCTACCTTCAAGACCTACCAGGGCGTACGGTTATAGACGTTTACCTGTATGTCACAAAGGAGTATAAGCTACAGAGCTACAGTCTATCTTCCGTAGCAAAAACGTTCACTTGAAGGAAGAAGATAGACTTACCATACAAAGAGGTATTCAACTTATACGAGAAGGGAGACAAAGAGTCCATCGAGACCGTTGCAGGAACTGCTTGAAGAGTTTGAGTACGATGGAGCTATAATATCGAGTCCTACTACTGGGCTCTATAAGTGGTGTTCTTTACTTGACCTCTCAAGCCTGTACCCTTCTGTCATAATAAGTCATAATTACCGGTGATATTAACAGTGCCAATTGGCAATGACACGAACAATATTCAGGCCCTGTAATGTCAAAATGGTCTTATTGCCAACGAACTCACACGTCAGCCAATTTATCATATTAATTCAGTCAATATGAACTAATAGACTGCCATGACTCATGAACTGTGAGTGGATGGGTCAGAGAGACAATGTACTTGTGCCGAACCCAACGTCCACTGACGTAGCCAGAGGCTGAAGAATGATACTCTGCATCCAGGTATGGTAATGGCAGCTTGCCAGCTTCTCAGCGGTAGCATTGAATCTCAATACTGTACAGTAACTTACATGTTAAATCCTTTGAGTTCCTCATCGGAGATTTCACTGGCAAGTTAGCAGTACATGCAGCATTGCCAGGACTGCATCAGTGGGCTGTAGACTCAAGTGATGTGCCAAAAGATATTTCTTTAATATAAAACTTTGAATACACACAAACTTGTGACGAAAATTAAAGTGTTGCCCCAAAATCAGAAGCAAGCTACTCATAGCCTACTACACTCACCACTGTGCTAACCTTGATAACTGCACTATTTACAGCCTTCATATTCTATTGGCTCTCCTTACCTCATTGCCTCAACATCAGTTTTCTAGGGCTATCCCTCTTACATCCAATAACTCTGACTGGCTCCCAAACGGGTGAAGAGTTGCCTTTTTGAAATCCTCGCTAAATACAATATGCAACATACCAGGGCTGGTCTTGACGAGAGGCTTCGTCCGGAAATCCAAAATCGCATATTCAGAAACGACGTTATCTTGAATGAGCTTGTCGTAGACCCCGCCTGAACTGAATCTTTTCTTGTGGTCCTTCAACTTGGAGCCATCTACCAATAGCTCAAAGCCCCAGCGATGCGGAAATAGGAGATAGTCAAGGTAGCCCTTCGCTCCAAATAGGGGCCCGACATTGGGTGATATGATTGAAGACCTAGGAAGGATCGTGCAAGCTGCCCTATAAAATTCGTTTTGGTACTGACTTTCATAAACCACGGTCCCACTAGCGTTCCGGGCCTTGGACGAGTTCAGCTGACAAGGGTTAAACCTTTCGATTACTCGACGAATGAATACCTGTAAACCTTCATCCTCAATGCTATCAGAAGTTGATTCATTAGTGCAATACACCTCGCGATACAGAAACCGCCTGTGCAGCTCCGAGGGCAAACTCAACCAACCGCCGTCGCCCTCGACAATCTGCCCGCATCTGACTGCTAAATCAGCAGCTTCTCGATCACGACCACTGAGTTCCATGAGATACACACCCTCTGCTGGCAGCAGCTTTCTCAAAAGGGATCTCATGGATTCTGCAATAGGTGTCTGACCCCTGAAAGCTTTCCCAATCCTTAAGAAACTCCTTATTTGCGAGAGAGAGTCGTAAAAAATGGGTGATAGCAATAGGTTCCGTGCCTTCTGCTTCTGCTCCATACTGCAGGGCTGACTATTTTTCAAGCCTTGTACAATTAAGAAATCCAACACATGGGCCATTAACCCAGGTTGCTGCCCTGTAAGGATGAACACGTAATCCCTCAGGTCGTCCCATGGCGCAAGTTTATCACCAAACTCAAGGCCCTTCTCGCACCAACTGTTCCAGAACTCCATGGCTTCATCCTTTGTCAATTGGAGAGATACGCTGTTCTTTGCACTTGGCAAAAGGCCGACAATTGCGTCTAAATTAAATTTCACAGGTGTGGCAACGCGTTTCCCATCATCGGTGACAATCGAACTACCCCATGCTGATACAATGATGACACGCAGGTGTTTTATGGAACCACTCATGCAATCTTTAGCAGTGGCCCAGAGGGTCAAATCCCGACCAAAGGCCACCTGCCCCTCATCGACGAGGAGGAGGGTAGGCTTCCTTTGTGAATCGCTCTCCGGATGCTTGTCCGGTGAAGATTTCGGTGATATAAGCTTGGAAATCGTAACACCTGGGTGTCTCTCCTCCAAAAATTCATCAAAGTTCATTCCACCAATCTGCGCAAGGCTGATATAATAAACCTGCTTGAAGGTACCCTCTATAAGGTTGTTAACATACGCCACCAGCTGCAATATCGATGTCTTTCCACTGCCGGGCGGCGCACGGATAAGCAAAGCTCCCTTTTCATCGACGAGATCACAAATTCGAAGAACTGTGTTAAACCGTATGGTGAAGTACGAAAGTCGGCGTGCATTAATACCGTCTGACTCACCCCCAGTCATCTTCTTAGGTGGAATCAAGCCTGTTGGAGGTGCAGCAAAGCACGCCAGATGAGAATTGCAAGAAAAAGAATCCGAATTATGTAATCAGAAGAAGAAGAAGAAGAGCTTTAGACTTTTTTAGATACGTCCTGATAAAATCAAGGCATAACTAATCCAATCAAATCATCCTCTAGTATTATGTAACTGTATCAGAGTATAAAGAAAACCGTCGCCAGTTACCCATAAGTTCGAGAACTAACTAATAATTGCCATGCAGACACATCTAACCCTAAACCCGTACCCTAACCCTCTCACGACCATGGCAAAAGTTCGGGTTCCAACTTCGGGTTTGTGAAAACACAGAGCACATTCTTCCCTTGCCAAAACAGAAAAAAAAAAAAAAAAAAAACACACCAAACACCCGCCGTTACACCCACCTCCCCTCCCCGAATACTCAAACCCTCCCTCGACAAGATTCCAGACGAGGAGAGGTTACAAGAAAGAAGTTCGAATTCCAAGACACACAAAGATACAGGCATCGCGCAGAATCGATAAGAAACGAGGTAACAGACAAATAGACAAGGACAGCAATCACTCAAAATGTCACGGTGAGCTACCGAAACCTCAAGGCAGCAATGACACCGATCTGGTGACAACAAACCCTATATATTTGAAGATGGCAGTAAAATCCAGTAAAGAGAAGAGAAAAATTAGGAAAAAGGCTAAAAAACAACCCAAACCAAGTGTAACGAAGGGAAGACTCCTTCCTTCCGGCGAAGCTCGACAACGAAGCCTGGCAATCCCTAACTTGAAATCCCTTATTGCAACGAAGTAGCTAAGAACAAATGCACCTAGGAAAATGGAGAAGATTTCCCAGACCTGGAGGAGCATACTCTAAGCAACAAGTAAGCATACTAGAGCACACAAGAATCATCTGCCAGATCATGGACCCAGATTCTTTCTAAGATTACATACCTGACGATGTCGGCGCTTCTTGCACAGACCGAACACTGCTTATTTCTTGCCGGAGGCTGATTATCTGTTGATCGCGGCTGTTTATCTGTTGATCGCGGCGGTCTATCTGTTGATCGCGGCTGCATATTTCTTGCCGGAGGCTGATTAGCTGTTGCCGTAGGAACTCCAGCTTCGCTTCAAGCGGCTTTCTCACTTCTGTTCCCGAAGCAATGGCCATCTCCTTTTCCACCCCTCTTATCTCCTCTCTCTTCTCTCTTATCTCCTCTCTCATCTCTCTTATCTCCTCTCTCATCTCTCTTATCTCCTCTCTCATCTCTCTTATCTCCTGTTCCTTCACTTTGATCTCCCCTCTCAGTTCTAACATCTCCGGTTCCTTCGCTAATATCTGGTCTTGCACCGTATTCTTCTGCCGATGATCTTGGTCCATCTGAAGAAGGGGGACCCAACAGTAAATGCTGCTTAACATATCAGCAAAAACAATGATGAAGACTTAAGCTTAAAACCCCGATTCGAAATCCACATTTGAATCTAGTTTGTGCATAACTAATGAACTCCAAACATTTCACGAACTCACCTCATCAGAAGCCATCGCCTCCATACCTTGAAGTCGCCGGAGAGCGTGTACCGGGTAAGCAGGCGCTGCGAGACTCCCTCCCTCAGTCAAGTTGTGGAAAGAAAACTCAAACAGAAACCCTGAAAGCATCAAACGGAAGAGTCGACGACGAAAACATCACACAACGCCTAGGGTTACTCCGACACCGAAACCGCACTCACCTGCCAAGAACTCCGAGTAAACACAAACCCTAGACCTCTGCCACAATCCTCACCTGCACACAAGCGCTCCACGCTTCAACAATATCCACCGGCCGCTCTTCATCCGACATTCCCGAGTCCTCTCGCTCTCCCCTCCCGACAGACAGACACGGAAGGGTGAGGAGGTTGCGCACAGAAACGGGTACAGACGTGGTACGAGTAGTCCACAAGTGGAAGGGAAGCGAAGGTCCGGGGATGAGTTAGGAGGGTGGGGACGATTTTGAGGGCACTGTAGCCAGAGGTATCATGGGTGTGATATGGAATGGTATCATGGGTGTGATATGGAATGGTATCATGGGTGTGTGATATGGAATGGTAACATGGATGTGATATGGAATGGTATCATGGGTGTGTGATATGGAATGGTATCATGGATGTGATATGGAATGGTATCATGGGTGTGTGATATGGAATGGTATCATGGGTGTGTGATATGGAATGGTATCATGGGTGTGATACTATTTTGGGTTTACTTGAGTGTTGTAGTGTAAATAGGGTACATTTTATAATTTCATTTATTCCTATCTCCCAAATGAAGAACTTGTAGAGAAAAATAATTGTATCATTGGAATGACAGATCTCAAAAATGGGGTAGGTTCTTTCAAATATTGAAAATAAAAAGTCAACTTTTTCATGCACACTTATGCAACTTTAAACTCTAAACTTTCTCATGCACACCCATGTAACCTTAAACTTTAAATTTTCTCATGCATGTTCATGTAATCTTAAACTTTAAACTTTCTCATGCACAGCCATGCAATCCTAAACCCTAAAACCTTAAATCCTAAATCCTAAACCTTTAAAATCCTAAACCCTAAATTTTAAATTTTACATCCTAAAATCCTAAACTTGGCCATTGATTTACTATATCAAGGATTTTAAATTGATTTGAAAGTAATAGATAGAAATATTAGCTTTTAAGCTAAGTAAAAAATTTTAGTATTGTTAATTAGAATTACTTAATATTAATAGAATTTAGTCATAAATACTTTGAAGAAATAATCATTTAGCAATTAAAGACCAAGGTGGAGATGAATCGAAGACCAAGATGAAGAAGATTTAACAATGGGAATGAAAATGAATAGAAAATTAGGAAAAAGTGGTTTAAAGAAAGGAATAGAGACTTGGAAGTAAAAGCTCATGAAAACAATTAGAAAATGATAATTAGAGATAGGAATAAGTTAAAAAGGTGAAAATTGCATAATAAAAACTAGAACCAATCTTTAAAAGGTTAGAAGTAACTTAATTAGGATAAATGTCTTTGTAGGCTAGGATTCAAAGAAATAGCTTAACATGGCTTTTCTTCCCTTGGTTCATCATCTTTTCATTTTTTTCTCTCTCTTTTATTCTTTTTGGTTGCTCTCTCTTTCTCTCTTAATAATGATAGTAATAGAGAAAAAAAAAAAAAATATGAATGTTTAGTAAAGTATTGAATTTTTAAACTCTTGATTTAAGAAGATTTGGTATTGATGTGGTGCTACTTTTGTTGTGAATATTGATAGTCAATGCAAGTTGAAGTTAGAATACTATAAATAGATATTAAATTTGAGAGGCAAATCTAGAGCTTGGAATCTTGGATCTAAAGTTTGGATGGTAGCTCTGAGGATTGACATGGTAAACATTCTCACTTCCTAATATTTAAATAGAATTATTGATAGCTGTGGCCAAAAGGCCTAATCAATAGAGTTAATTTAATCAAATTATCTACCAAATATTTCAAGTGTGTAGATCTAATTGTTAACTTTTCAATAGTATATGGTATGCCTGAATCCAATAAAAATTAAATTAGTTATTGTTGGATGAAATTTGAAAAATTACAACTAGCCACAATTAATGACCAAATCTGTATAGCAAAGTTAGAGGAATATTTATTTGAATATTTTTTTCTTTTAGCCCTAGTTATTAGCTTGTTGGAAGAAATTAGAATTTGGCATATTGAAGAAGATTTGAAGATCAAAGTACACACCAAATTTGAATGAAAGTTAATAGTTAGAGTAGGAAAAATCATTATTGAAAGGTTTTCATCAACTTTAAAGTAGACTACTGAAGAACATTGATGTGGTTTTATCTTATTTGTTCTCAATTTTATTTTAATTATAAGATACAATTTTATTTTATTTTAATTATAAGATAGAACTTCACCTTCTACAACCAAATGCCCAATGCATTCTTAGACAAGAGATTACATAATATAATAGCATTTACAATTAGTAATCTTGTGAGACACAATTCACAAACAATACTACAACATTGAAATGTCATGAAGTACCTCTTACATTACTTGAAAGATATTAAAGACTTGGAATTATATCATATAAAATTTATGGATCCCAAATTCGTTGATGTGCTCATGTTGGCTATAAATTTGATTTTGTAACAATTAAGCTTTAAACAAATTATGTTTCTTCCCAGCATAGAGTTGTAATTTCTTAGAAGTCAATAAAACAAATTATAATCGCAACATTGTCCAACCATATAGAAATTATTGCTTTGTATGAAGCATCTTAAGAATGCACTTGGTTGTGAATAGTCAACAAGCTCATCTAGATAACTTGTAGGCTTTAATATGATGATTTTCTAACTTTTCTATACAAAGACAATAATCCTAGTATCGTGCAAATGCAAGTTGCTTCATCAAAGACAATAAGACAAAGCATATTGATCCAAAATATTTTAGCTATACCTATGACTTGGTAACTAAAGGTGTACTTGAAATCAAAAAGATTGCATTTATGGACAACCTTGCCGATCTCTTTACAAAAGCTCTTCTATTATATATCCATTGCCAAATTGTTTATAGCATTGATATGCGGCAACTTGCTTTTATAGAGCAAGAAATTCAATGAATTCTTGAATGCATTAAAGAAGAGATTGCTCATCGAGCAAATCTTTTTTATTCACTCAATGGATTTTTATCTTTTTCTTGTTGGATTTTTACCACAAGTAAAGATTGAAAAGAATACTATACTCTTTTTAGATAAGGCTTTAATAAAGCAACATCTCTAGATTGTATGAGATTATAAAAAGCTATAAATCATATAAATATTATATCATGTAAATATTATATTGAATATTGTGAGCATTTATTATGGCTGCCATTCTCCATAATGTTTATTATAGATTACAATAAAATATTATAGTAAACAGTATCGGAGTTAATCACAGATAAAGACTATGGATTTTATCTCCCTCTTTTTATGTGTACTTACAATCACTTCAATGTATGCAAGTTTTTAGTTCATTCATAATATGCACCAAACCTATCAAGAGTGCCAATAGGCAATTTGCAAGACACTTCAAGTTGATTAACAGGAGAGAGGTTATACCTTGATACTCTTCTGAATATTTTAGGTTGAAGATTCTCCTCAGCTCCGCAATACCTCAAGCTTAAAAGCTCGGTTAAGAACTATAAAGCTTTGAGATATCTTAGCAATACCGATTGTCCCTACAAAAAGTTTCAAATGCCTCAATGCGAAAAAAATTTCATGTCAGCTACCACATCCGCAAATTTTCCAATGCGGAAAGTATTAGAAAGCAGTTAATAAAATGCCAACATGTGTATCAAGATATAAGGCTCCTAACTTTGCATCCAACTTGTTGGTATCCAATATTATTCCTGATAATACACTTTTCTATCCAACTAATTCTTTTATTTGATACAAAATTGACTTTTAAAGCATACCCACATTCTATGGCAAACATCTTAAGCAATGCAAATTCTGATTGATCCATCGAGGCACCAATTTGATGCTCGTATCAATTCTAATGTACACAAATATCATCAAAATTCTAGAGATGGAGCAATCAAGGGAGGTTTTGGTTGGCTTAAGCTTCCAAGTGACAATCCTTGTATATTATGCCAACAGTTGAAGCCACCCTAACAAATCCACGAAAAGGCAATTTGCTAACTATATATTGTAACTGTACAAGCTCTTTGTAGCAATTGTCAACACTGACATCAGACGAGTAAATCCAAAATCAATGAAATGAACACCTTGCCGTCTTTCTTTTGAAATCAAGATATTCTCTCGCCAAATGTCCCTATGAAGCATGCCAGAAGCATGAATAGCAGTAAGGGCTTCAAAAGATGTTGTCACTACTTCTGAGATCAAGCGTTCTGCAAATCATGCATCTAATACATTTAAAACCTTGTTACATTAATTGGGATTTGAAACAAAGCAATGAGATCTACGGTAGAAGCAAGCTTGATCCGAAATTCATCCATCACAAGTTCAAAATCCTTGATGAACTCCATTGTAATATATACAATATTGCCATCTGTAGTTATCCTATGTGATATAAGCATTAGAACATATTTTCTCTAGTACTTTTGAAGCTTTAAATAGGCACTTGCCTCAATTATTAAAGCCTATGCATACACGAATATCATGTGAATTTATAAGAAAACATCTTGAAACGTTCACAAACATACATCCCAACAAAAGTGATGAGAAGGCTCATCTTTGCACAATCTAAATAAACCAATGTAAGTTTGACAACAACAACATGACCCTCATATATGCCACGTACAATATTTCCACTCTATCTTGTAGGGAAAGGATGGGCTTCCAAATATAAATGTGCTGCAGAAGTCTCATTCCAACAAATTTTTCCTCTCATGCTCCTGCAAGGATATACACGCACCATGTATTATTGCATTGCATGAAAAAAAGATGGATATTAAGGATAATCAAAACTAAGGTACACCTCCCTTCAACCTTAGTACATAATTAAAAAACAAATAGTGACACTTATCAAATTACACTCTCGGCAGTTGATATCATCTTCAATTTTTTTGGTGCGCCATATTCCTCATCATCACTCGAGGCATCTTGAGTTTCTTAACTGACAACAATATTGCACTCTTGAGAATGTTTACTTCTTATACACAAACAACAAATCCATCAGCACCTTATCAAATCAAAAAAATTGAGCATCACCAAGAATAATAATAGGTGGTGTTTTTATTTCAAACAAGTTTTGGCATTGAATGCAATAGCAAATACACCCAAACAAGGTAGTAAGCTTACCATTACCTCCCTTCTATACGTACAACATAGAATCATTGGCTGCTATTTTCAAAAAGTAGGTAAGTGCACCAATGAATTTCAAATAATGTCAATCTATGCATTCAGAGATATGTAGGGAATTATCCACACGACTAACAAAATAAGACAAATCAGCTAAGGAGATTATTCCATAACCAATTTTTTGACTTACCAAGAACCTGAAGAGTTGGATAATAGATTGCACAATAACGTGAGATCTTTGTCCATTCAAAAATCGGAGATTTTTATCCTCGTATGCCTTAACTAGATCTAGAGGATTCTGATCTACAGCTCATCTAAAAAATAATGGTCTCTTCATTTCAACCACTAAGAAGGCTTGCTTAGTATATTTCAATAGAATGTCTACTTTGAGATCAGACTCAGGATTTCCTATAACTAGCTCAATTACGTTATTGAGGTCTACACTTCGATCATTAAGCGCTCCTCTATTGATATTTATTGTTGCATGTTGTTGCATCATAGACGAGGACCTTAACCACTTCTCTATTAAATTCAAAGGTCAATACGCTCATGTCGTGACGTGTCAAGGACATGAACTAGAAAAAGATGTATAATCTAATGAAAAATATGTCAAAGTAAAGTCACAAAATAAAATAAGAAAGTATGTATATTCAAAAGAAAACTGGAATGGCTATTGCCAAAGACTGGAAACATGAGGACTCTTGAAACTAGACTAGGATCAAGAAAGGAGTTGACAAGAGTGAAGAGGGCTTCACTCTTGCCTCTATAAATACTATCTAACTAAGAGCTACGTGGCGATATTCTATAGGACCTCATACACGTGTCTAATTTGCAAGACATGTGTCAAACTTGCACGACAAGTTTCTCACATGTGCGCCACGTACTTGGCTTGTTCCACAAGCTACCAAAATGTGTGACACATGGCTAGCTTGTTCTACAAGCTACCAACATGTGCGCCATGTGGCTACCTTCTTGACCAAGTTTCTAACCTACCAATCACCTATAGACATGTATAAAGGTGATTTCGCGTCTATGAAGCTTCTAGGAAGCTACTCTATCAGATATTATCAAATCAACTTATTTTACCTACTTCTATTGGTCTATTATTACTTAGATAATTTATTGGAGTAAATCTTATGTCCGTGACATTACCCCCCCTTTTAAGGATGAGTTCCACGAGGAGCGGTGATTACATGTTGAGAAAGTCCAAAATATGTCGAATTGTGCTTGCCACATACTCAGATCTTTGTTCCCTTCGAAGGTAGTTGATAGGTCCTTTCAACCACCGATAATATCTCATACGAGTGAGAGGACCACCTATTGTTGATCATTGTTGAGGCCTTCATGCTTCATTAGAAAACATTAGGAGCATCAGAGTAGTTCCTCTAAAAGTGTTACCAAACATTGAGGTCTCTTCCAAGGTCGTGATACGTAACATATTTGTATTTCTTTATCAATCCGAGGAAGGACATATTGTTCTTGAGGGTCTTCATCTCTATCGTCGTCTTGAAGTTGAAGTTATTAAAACAATGTCTCGTCCTAAATCGGCAAATGATGGCTCTTGATTTAAATTACATTTGAACATTGATCCTCCATCCCTTTAGCACAAACAAAATCTAACGACAAACAATGATACAAGGTAGGATGAAACCTCTATAGAACCTGCCTTGCTTTATAACGAAGATTTTCTTGAGTATTTATCTTGATTTTGATGGATGTCGTCGATGAAATGCATTAACTTTTATTGATGTATTTATTAGATTCTTTGATATAAGCTTTCCATATACGTTCCATAATATAAATGAATGGCATGGTACAAGATATTGGAATTGGCTTGGCGCGCCTTGAATCTAAATCTTCTTTATGGAGATTTTTCATTGTTAATCCACTTCTCGAGAGGCGATTGGTAATTGTCTTCTTCTTGGTATATTCACTATCTTGTATGGTTCAAGAAGAGACATGTGGAATACAAGATGGATCTTCATGGACTCCGGTAGGTGTAATCAATAGGCAACTCAATTGATTTGTTCAGAAATAGAAAAAGGTCCAAGCCTACGATAGTCCAACTTATCACAAGGACAAGTAGTGTTGATATTATGACAAAGTAACCATACCTTATCCCCCACGTTAAATTGTGGTTGTTCCTTGCGATACGCATCTGTATTTGATTTTTGTCGTTCTTGAGCTTCTTTTAATTGCACCTTCATTATTGCATGTAGCTCTGACAAACGATTTGCCAAATCTTCTGCTGCTGGATTATCAACTTTTAAAAAGTCAAAAGCATCAAGTCATGGGTGATAACCATAATTGGTAAAGAAAGGTGTTTGTTGCGTAGAAGAATGTATCATATTATTATAAGCAAATTTTTGCATACGGAAAAAGTCGTATTCTTTTTTTGTTGGTAGTTGAAATTTTACATAAATATTGCTTTCGAGACTTGGTTCCGCAGCCTTCTGTTTGTCCATCGGTTTGAGGATGAAAAGGTTGAAGATAACTATGTCCATTTTTAAGATCTTAAAAATGGTTCTCTAAAATCTTGACACAAATTGAGTTCCCCTATCCAATATAATATTCTAAGATATCCATGATAGCGATAGATATTATCCATGATAGCGATAGATATTTTCAATGAAAAGCTTAGCTATTTCTTCACCTGTGATAGATTTTGTGTATGGCACAAAATATGCCATCTTGGTGAACCAATCTACTATCACAAATATAAAATCATAAGATCTTGAGCTTGAAAGATCTATGATGAAATCTATAGAAACAGAAGACCATGATTGTTCTGGAATAGGTAATGGCTGAAGAAGCCCAAAAGGTCGATGGCAAGGAGTCTTTGATCTTGAGTAGATATCACATGATTGTACAAAGTCTTTGACTGCCTTCCACATTTGAGGCCACCAAAAATCTCTTGATATAAGTTCCAAAGTTTTGTTGTATCCAAAATGTCCTGCTGTTGAAAAATCATGACATGCTTGAAGAACATGTAAACATGCTTCTCCTTCTAAAACATATAGACGTCCTTCAAAATATAGTAGATTGTTCTTGAATTCAAATTTAGAAGAATCATGAGATTTGGAAGAATTATTCTTGATATCATGAACAAGAGGGTCTGAGGACATACTTGATTGAATTTGCTTGAGAAAAGTTGAATCAACAATCAATGTTGATTTCATTGCTCGTAGATGAAAT
>JAWRVF010001599.1:0-56827 GCA_036785485.1 Physcomitrellopsis africana | reverse complement strand
TATTTAAAGATCAAATAAATTCAATATTAATTTTTTTTCACCTCATATTATAATCTATAGAAAATTTGGTTGATAAATATAATATCATTCCACAATTATGAAGCATATAATAATACTAAATAATTTCCTTGGCATAAGATCCAAATCTTATTGGTTGTGATACAAATTATATCATACTTTCTATATATAGATTAAAATTCTACTAAAAAATCATCTAAATTATTAGATATTTAATCATATTATTTTAAAAAAGATAAAAATTATAATAAGACAGAACTTTAAAATAATGTTCCAATAAACTTGACTTGTGATCTTAAGATTTGATAGATTTGAAATTGAAGCTCAATCACCAATTGTACTTAGTTGATAAATCCTCAAAACTTTAATCTTATACCATCAAATTTTTTAAATAAGATAATTTTTGGTTTTTTAATAATAAAAATGATACTTATAAGATGCTCTATTATAGGAAAAGTTGTTTGTATAAGTATAGATGTTAAAGTAGCTCCAATGTTAGGGACATAGTCTTAGAACCTTTTAGAAATTAGAACATTCTAGAAGCAAGTCCCTAGAACCTTCTAGAAGTTTCCATTAGCAGTTAGTGGAAGTTTCTTGAGAAGCTTCCTAGTTAGTGGAAGTTGTTTGAGAAGCCTCCTAATTCATAGAAGCTGCTTGAGAAGCTTCCTAAGTTATTGAAATTAAACTCGAGGGTTCTTATTTAGAGTATATATAGGAGTGAGGCCGAAGGAACTTCGGTCAAACAATACCCTCTCTTAGACTCTATTTCACTCTCTCTGATGTTGCTCTTTGTCTCATCCCGATCGATCTAGTTTCTTGCTGGGATTCTCTTTTAAGAAATCTTGTTTAGAATTTCTTCTTACGTATTACGTGTTTGTGACCTTTGATTTACATTGAGGCCTTTCATACTAGGATAATGGAAGCTAGTCCTTCTTGGAAGTGTGGTTATGCTCTTGAAAGTATATTAGTGTTTTAGAGGTTGCGGATTATCCTCCTCTAAACTGATATCTCTCCCATTACAATATTGGAATCTTATTCTTCTTGGAGAGAGTGGATTACCTCTCTTCTTGAAGGATTTTAGACGTTTTAGAGGTTGCGGAGTACCCTCCTCTAAACCAATATTTTCTTCTTCGTAGAATCAATTATTTCTCTCTTTTAGAATGGCTGGAGATCAAGGGATTAGGATGACTGAAAGTTTGGAGTCCAAGTTGGACGCTATTATGAATGCCCTTGCTATGTTATCGCAAAGAATTGCGGAGATTGAAGGAGCATTTGCAAGACTTCATAATGGTGGAGCACCTGGAGTAACACAATCTAGAATTCATCAACCTCAAGTTTTTGTACCAGAAGAAACAGCTTTGCCTGTAATTCGACAAGAACCACTAGTTCTATAACAAAAGGAGCCTCGAGTTAGCCTTCCAGATAAGTTCGATGGTACACGCTCCAAGTTTCAAGGTTTTGTCAATCAAATCAGGTTAATAACAATTTTACAGCCCGAACGCTATCCAACGGAGGAGTCACGTGTTGGACTGGTTGGAACCCTACTTACGGGGCAGGCTCTATCATGGTTTGTTCTTTTATTCGAGAAGGGATCATCAATTTTGAACAACTTTGAAACTTTTTTGGAAGCGTTTGCGGAAGCATTTGGCGAGCATGACAAGGCTCGATGGGCTACAATAAAGATTCGATCACTACGACAAGGGACACGCTCTGCATCAATTTATGCATCAGACTTCAGACAATTAGCATGTGACATCAATTGGGATGAAGAAGCATTGACGAGTCAATTTTATTGGGGTTTGAGGGATGATGTGAAGGATTTGCTATTATCTCTTCTTGATCCACGAACGCTCAACGAAGCCATTAGCCAAGCTATGAAGTGTGACAACCGCCTATTTCAGTGTCGCCAAGACCAACGCTCAAGACAACATGTGACTTGTCACGCCTCAACCATGTCAGCAAGCAGTTTGAATTCACATTTCGAGACGGACGACATGCAAATTGATGCGGTACGTGTCAAATCCCTCACTCCAGAAGAGAAGAAGCGGCGCATGGAGGAAAGACTATGCTTATATTCTGGTGAAGAAGGCCACAAGGTTGGAAATTGCCCCAAGAAGCAGAATCGACGCATTGTCAAGACCAAAGGCACGTTTTTTCAAGAAAACGAAAATGCCCAGCCACAATAGGAACCGTGCGACTGGACAGTCAAAAATCGCAACAATAATCAGGTTCCTCCCTCTCTGTCCAACCTACCCTTTGTTTTACAATCTCTTTATTTTTTGGTCCTCAAAGCTTAAAACCTTAGCATTACTAGATTCAAGAGCATCCGCTTGTTTCTTAGATGAAGAATATGCTAAACATCATAAGATCCCTCTAGTACGGAAACCTAAACCTGTTTACGTAGAAGTCATAGATGGACGACCTTTACTATCTGGTAGTTTCACTCATGAATCAGAACCTATAGAAATACCATTTAAGGACCATAGTAGTTATATTATCTTCAACATTATAAAGACTCCGTCAAGTCCTATTATTCTTGGTCTTTCCTGGTTAGAAAAGTATAATCCAACCATAGATTGGAGGTTATGAAAGATAACATTTCCAATAGAACGTTCCGAGAGTAAACCAGTTAAAAGACCCCGAATCAAAAAACCTTTATTTATTGGAGCAAGAACATTTGTAAGATCGTCTAAGGAAGGTACACCATTTATCATTTATGCGACTCCAACCAGCGAAGAGAAGATTTCGACAGCAAGTATACCGGAGCAATATAAAGATTTTCAAGATGTGTTTCAAAAGAAAAATGCTGATATGCTACCGGAGCACCGACCATATGATTGTGCCATAGACTTGCAAGAAGGAGCACAACCCCCTTTTGGCCCAATCTACAATTTGTTGTAGACGGAGTTGGCAGAATTGCGGAAGTACATTGATGAGAATCTAGCCAAGAACTTCATTTGCCATTCGAAGTCACCAGCTAGAGCACCAATCTTATTTGTAAAAAAGAAGGATGGCTTGCTACGGATGTGCGTGGACTATCGAGGTCTCAATAAGGTAACAAAGAAGAATCGTTACCTGTTACCCTTGATATCTGGTCTTCTTGAACAACTTGGACGGGCAAGGATCTTTACAAAAATCGATCTAAGAGGAGCCTACAACCTTGTACGAATTAAAAAAGGAGACGAATGGAAGACACCTTTCCGTACAAGGTATGGCCATTTCAAACATAATGTCATGCCTTTTGGTCTTACCAATGCTCTGGCAGTTTTTCAATACATGATGAATGCATCTTCTGGGAGCATCTTGATGATTTTGTTGTCATCTATCTGGATGATATTCTGATATTTTCTAAGAACGAAAAAGAGCATAAAAAACATGTTTGTCTCGTCCTTGAAAAACTACGTGAGCGAGGACTCTACGCCAAGTTGGAGAAGTGCTTATTTCACCAAACTGAGATGGAATTTTTGGGATTCATCGCGACTACAGAAGGCTTGAAAATGGATCCCAAGAAAGTGGAAGCAATCGTGTCGTGGGAGGTTCCAAAGACGGTTAGAGACATACAATGTTTTCTTGGTTTTGCTAACTTCTATCGGATTTTTATTAAGAATTATTCCCAAGTTGCTGCTCCACTCACTCGATTGACGTATAAGGACAAGCTCGAATGGGGACTCCTAGCAGAGAAAGCATTTCAAGATCTTAAGATGGCGTTTACAACGGCTCCGATCTTGGTCCACCCGGATTTTGCAAAGGCCTTTTATTTAGAAATCGATGCTTCGGATTTTGCTTTGGGAGCCGTACTTTCACAGATGGGTGCTGATGAAAAGCTCCATCTAGTTGCATTCTATTCTCGAAAGTTCTCTGCTGTTGAGATCAATTATGAGATCCACGATAAGGAGCTTCTTGCTATAGTAGATTCTTTCCAAGAGTGGCGTCACTTTCTCGAAGGAGCGGCACATCCGGTAACCATATACACGGATCACAAGAATTTGGAATATTTCATATCGGCTCGAATTTTGAATCGGCGTCAAGCTCGGTGGAATATGTTGCTATCCAAATTCGACTTTGTTATCACTTATCGACCTGGAAAGCAACAAGGACTATCTGACGTATTATCGAGGAGATCGTATCTTGCACCAAAGGTTGGAGAGGTAGCATTCAACCAACAGTGTACGACGCTATTGAAGCCAGAGCAATTCCGGCTTCACGCTGCCATTGTACCAATCGATGCTGACTTCCTCAATCAAGTACGTACCGCGACCATTGAAGATTCAATAGCAGTTGATATTAAGCAACGTGCCAATAATGACAAGTTCAAAGTGGAAGGAGATCTTTTATACTTTGAGGAGCGGTTGTATATTCCGAAAGGACCAGTACGGCTCCGAATTCTTCAATCTCGTCACGATTTTCTAGCTGCGGGACATTTTGGATTCAACAAGACCTTGGAATTTATTTCTCGAGATTTCTGGTGGCCCCAAATGTGGAAGGATGTGAAAGATTTTGTCCTCACTTGCGACATCTGTTCAAGATCTAAAAATCCTTGGCATCGCCCTTATGGACTTTTACAGCCATTGCCAATTCCACGGCGATCATGGTCTTCAGTTTCCATGGACTTTATTACAGACCTGCCACCATCGAATTATTTTGATAGCATTTTTGTTGTGGTAGATCGACTTACAAAGATGGCGCACTTTGTCCCTTGCAAAAAGACATCGTCAAGTGAAGATACAGCAAGGCTCTTTCTTGACAATGTGTATCGATATCATGGCCTACCAGATGATATCATGTCGGATCGAGGAACTCAGTTCGTATCAAAGTTTTGGAGATCTCTTTTTGAAATATTGAAGGTGGATATCAAGCTTTCTTCAGCTTTCCATCCTCAAACTGACGGCCAAACGGAACGGGTGAATCAAGTTTTGGAACAGTATCTAAGATGCAGCATCAACTATCAGCAAGATGATTGGGCCGCATATCTATCGTTAGCCGAGTTTACATATAACAACACCTTGCACGCGTCAACTCAACAAACACCATTCTTTTCTAACTATGGGTACCATCCGAAGCTTGATTTGTTAAGTCTGTCAACGAATAACAACCCAGCAGCTGAAGGATTTGTGAAGCAGCTATCAGAGCTTCAAACTATGTTAAAGGTGCAATTGCAGTCTGCTCAAGAGTCTTATAAGACATCCGCAGATAAACTTTGAAATCAAGCACCTATTTTCAAAACTGGAGATAAGGTATGGCTACTTCGACGGAATATCAAGACCAAGCGGCCGTGTGATAAGTTGGACTACCGGAGGTTGGGACCATTTGTCATCTTGAAGCAAATCAATCTAGTGGCGTACTGTCTGGAGTTACCAGCTGCTATGAAGGTACATCCAGTCTTTCATGTTTCTTTGTTGGAGATTTATCGAGAATCGTCTTTTCCTGGAAGAGTGCAAAGTTCGCCACCTAGTATCGAAATCGAGAACCATAAGGAATATGAGGTAGAAAAGGTGCTAGATTTGTGGCGTAAATGGGGAAAATTGGAGTATTTTGTATATTGGACAGGCTACGATATCAATGAGCAAACATGGGAGCCGGCCGAAAATCTCGCCAATGCGCCGCAAAAGGTACAAGAGTTTCATCAACAATATCTTCAGAAACCTAAGCCGATTGGAGGATAACTTCTTTCTGAAGCTTGCTCATCTAGTAACATAAAAGGAGGGGAGAACACTACCAAAATTCATAGTTGATGTAGTTATTTTCTCTAAGATAGAGTAGATCTTTTCTGATAGCCATAGTTTGGTCTTTCGACATGGATAGCCAAGAGATAGATACCATGCCAATCATATCATCTCAACCTACTAGCTCACGAAGGCGACCTCGAGATGAAGAACTACTTGCACCATGACGACGACGGAGGATACCAAGTAACCAATCGCTAGTGATTATATTTGAAGTCGAGCTTGCTTACAATGGTCAGCCAGAAGGTGTGTTTGCAAGATAATTTCACAATGAGGACACGGAAGTTCATGCTTGGTCGGAAGTTGAGGGCGTGGGCTACTACCGTTGGCTTCAAGGACCAATGAACCACTTGCCTCGTGAAAGACAATTTGAATTCATAGCAGACGTTATGCGACAGATCTTTATTTTTTTTGCGTTGGTATTGTCTGACAACAACATTGCTTTTCGGAGACCTCGAAGCTAAAGGAGGGAGTGATGTTAGGGACATAGTCTTAGAACCTTCTAGAAATTAGAACATTCTAGAAGCAAGTCCCTGAAACCTTCTAGAAGTTTCCATTAGCAATTAGTGGAAGTTTCTTGAGAAGCTTCCTAGTTAGTAGAAGTTGCTTGAGAAGCTTCCTAGCTAGTAGAAGTTGCTTGAGAAACCTCTTAATTCATAGAAGCTGCTTGAGAAGCTTCCTAAGTTGTTAGAAGTCGCTCAAGAAGTTTCTTATTTAGAAGTATATATAGGAGTCGAGGCTGAAGAGTTCTTCAGTCTCGAAAATACATCTCTTGGAGTTCTAGCTCACCTCTCTGGTGTTGCTCTTGTACTCATTTGATCAATCTAGTTCTTGCCAGTTCTCTTTGAAATTCTTGTTTAGATTTCCTCTTCGTATTCTGTGTCCGTGACACTTGTGAGCGGGGTAACGGATAGTCATCCATCTCTAGTTTATTTTTCCAATCACCTGTGAAAATTTGCAATGGAGCTCAGTTGATGGAAATCTTACATTGTCAATGTTTACCTTCTAAAATCATGGGCATGTTTTTTCAAATACAACAAGAAAGTGCCAATTGTTTTAATTACATCCCAGAATCATGGGATATCATCGATAAGATTGCTTCCATGAATGGTGGCTTATACAATCTTAGCACCGAATTTCACATGTGTCTATAAATATTAATTTTACTATTCAGTACTATGTATTCAATAAAAAATGAGATATTTTGTAAGGATAAGCATTTTGAAGCATATGTAAGGAAAGTAATGCTAGTTCAATTGAAAAAAGATTCGTCTTCTTTTTTGATATAGACTAAGTTGTATGTTCTTTGTAGATCTATTTTTATATAGATCTTAGTTTAATTTAGTTGATCAAAAAGTTTAGATATTTAAAATAGAAAATATCTATTTTTAATAGTAATCTTGTTGAATCCTTGATAATTTATACACATTTGTAATGATACATCTTTTTTCTTCACAAATAAGATAAAAGCTTTTGTTGGAAATTTTGAATGGCATAAAAAATTCTTGGCCAAGTTCTCATCAATATATTCTTTAAATTCAACTAAGTCATTTTGTGATGAACTATAGATTAGTCTAAAAAAAAGCTGAATTCCTTCTTTGAGATTGAGCAATCATATGAACGATGCTTCGGGAGAAAATTTATATATTTTTTTAAAAAATATCTTGATAATCATAATATTAGCTTAGAATGCCACTTGAAGTCTTTCCACCATCAAAAATGGATGTGGTATAAATAATAAAAGATGATCCTTCATTTGTTGCATATATAAAAGCTTTTACATTTATAAGTACAAGTTTTATTATACTAGACTTATGGCTTTTCACTTGATTAACAAGACTCTTAACAATACTTTGAAAAAAATCAAGTCTATAAGAAATCTAGTCTATTTGAGGATTATATTTTTCTAGCCATGATAAATCTGAAATGACTAGATTAAAGAGAGATTTAATTATATTAAAGATTATATAAGTATTATAAGCATTTATTGTTATATTTAAAAGAATTTTTTTATAAATAACATCCTCAAAAGATAACAAATAACTATCTATGACTCCTACATGTATGGGTTTAGTTTTCTGTATTAAAGGTATTATATGACTTTTGACAAAATCTTCATCTAAAAAACATGCTGAGACTTATGAATCTAACAAGGTAGAGGTTTTGTGATTTTTAGGTTTCAAATACATATCTATTATAAAATAAAAAGAAGATTCTAAGGAAAAAATAAAATCTTTATTAGGAATTATACAAAATTCCAATTACAAGGTGTTGTATTATATGTTGTTTTATTTGGGAATGTACTAGGTACTTGGCTATAGAGGGTGAAGTTGTGGTTTATAAATATGCAAGAACCTTAATAGGTTTTATCCACATAAAAAGAATATAATTTGAATTTCAATTCAAAAGTGTGTAAAGCCAATACAAAGTGCTAAAAAATGCTCTTCTTAATAACCTTAATCATACACAAACTCTAATTGCCTTATTACCTTTACAATTAGATAATTTTGATATTTCTTTGCAAGCTCTAATCCTAAATAGTGAGCTTTAGGAAGCTATAACTCTTAATCTAACTATCCACTTAATACAAAATTTAGTACATAATAGTCACTATAAATCTTCTATATGCTTTAAAAATTTCAGTCCAATCCAACTTACAAATTATGAAAAAACATTCAAAATTCGCATTGATGTTACTTAGCTGCCAACTTGAAAGTTGATATAGATGTTCCAGCTATAATTTCTCCTTCTCCAAATATTAAATTCAGCTCAAAGTTGGTGTATAGCTTGATCTTTAAGTCTTGTAATATTAAAGTAAATTTCACCTTCATTTGATTAATAAATCTCTAGATATTACAAAAATTCTAAACAATCCTAAATTGCCAACTTCTAGTACCTCTTTATACTAAAGATTAAATACCTCTTAAGTGCACTATTAAAGTATTACAAATTTTAACATAGTCTTAGCACATTCAATCATCCTCATATTATCAAATTTTTAATTATAGATGTTATACAAATTGCATAAAATAGCCGAGAGTACTAGCCCTAATTTTATTGCATAAAATCCAAATCACTAATATACACCCTGATTTTAGAAAATGATTACAAAGTCCTCCCAAATCTTATAGAAATAAGTCTTATGTTTTTGGAACAAATTTAAACCTAGCTCTCAAATCCTAGTTGCCAATTTCCAAATGACTTGATATTTTTTCCTTCATAGCCGTTTTTGTAGCTAGAGGTTTGATTTTAACCATGTTTCATAAATAGTCAATCCCTAGGTATCAATTCAACCTATCCTAAGGATTTTTAACCTTGATCTTATCCTCAATTTAATCTTAATATTAACTATATTAATTATTTATCTCTTCTATTCTATTTTTATTAATTTATGACTTTTTAAAAATAATAAAAAAGTTTTTATAATCTAAAAAAAAAAAATTAATAATTAATTTTTATTTACTAGCTATTAATACAAAAAAAATCTAAGGGACTTTTATAAAATCTTTTTTAAATATTTGAAATCCTATTGAACTAATATAATTGAATATTAAGTAGAAAATTATTCTTATTTATATTTTTATTACATAAATATGTTATAATACAACAATAGTCCCTATTATAGTTGAAAAAATTTATTTTTTGACATATTATCTTCTTTAATAATCATACTCTTTATTTTATAATTGTATCATTTTTTTAGACAATATTGAGCAATGTGCTTAGGTTCTCTATAATATAAGTACAATCCTTTTTGACAACGATGAGTCTTTTATTGTTCAATAAGAGATTTAAAATGTACTGAGTCAATTTGCATGTTTTCTACTTTCAAATATATATATTGAAAAGACATTGATGTTGCTATTGAATTATAATAATATTAAAGTTCTCTTGTGCGACTTTCGAATCAAAATTCAAAAAGCCAATTGTCACATTTTATAGCAAAGTCAATTGCTTGAGTGAATATCTAAGGATTGGATAAGTTGAACATCAATTTTTTTACTTCATATTGTAATCCATAGAAAAATTGGCTAATGAATGCAACATCATCTTAGTTTATATTAGCTGCTAGTTGTCAAAATTGTAAAGCATATAATATTACTAATTAATTGTCTTATTACAAGATATGGATCTTGTTAGTTACAACATAAATTGCATCTTATTTTTTTATATATAAATCAAAATTTTATTAAAAAGATCTCTAAATTATCTAATATTAGATTATATTATTTAAAAAAAGATAAAAACCACAATAAAGTATAACTTCAAAGTGATATTTCAATAAACCTAACTTATGATCCTTGAGTTAGATAACTTTGAAGTTGAAGTTCAATTATCAATTGTAACTGATTGATGAATCCTTGAAACTTAGATCTTGTATTATCAAATCTCTCAAATAAATTAATCTTTGATTTGTTGATGCTTGAATGATGTTTTATTGTAGGTGAAGTAGTATGGCTTGGTGTAAATATTGAAGCAACTCCAATCATCTCTATATCTTCACTTCCTACTAATTTTATTGATCTTTGTGGTGGTAAATTGAGTTGATGCATTGCAAGTATTAACTCTTTCAATTATTTTTATATTTAAGCTATTGTGCTCTTTATTTTAGCAAATTCTACTATGATAATATAATAGAAAGGAAGGTGTCTACTCTCACTCAAAAAATATAAAATAAAACACTCAAGGAAAAAAATAAAATAAAATAAAATAAAATCTAAGAATAATATTAGATTAAAAGTGGATAATCCATAACTTCTAATATGCTTATGTCTTATCAAAAGAAAGGATAATCCATTCTTATTCAAAAAAAGACAAAGCTTTGATATTATATATACATTCTTGTCAATTTGTCAAAGACACAAATTGAAAGAAGATACATAAATCAATAAAATCTATATTAAAAGAAAATAATATATATATATATATATATAATCAAAAAAAAATTGGAATGGCTATTGTCAAAGACTACAAAATATAAAGATCCTTGAACTAAATTAGAAGCAAGAAAAAAATTGATAAGAATAAAGAAGACTTTACTCTTATCTATATATATCCTATCTATTTAATAGCTATATAGCAATATTTTATAGGACCTCCAACTTGTAACCAACTTATAAGACAAGTTTCTTATATATGCACCATGTATTTAGCTTGTTCTATAAGCTATTAATATGTGTAACATGTGATTAATTTGTTGGCTAAGTTTCTAAGCTATCAATCATTTATAAATATGAATAAAGATGAAACCACATCTAGGAAGCTTTTCTATAAGATATTATCAAATTAACCTACTTTTATCTCCTTCTACCTATCCATATTAACTAGATAATTATTAAAATATACTTATGTTTGTAATAACTAGGTATTTTTGTTTTCCAACTTTTTAATATTTGAGTTTGTGTTCCTTCCTTAAATCTTGTTCTTTTGAAACAACAATCTTATATCTTATAATGTATTTTTTTATAATATAAATACAAGTTTTTATAATAGTATTTATCTTTTTTTTCTAATATTAATTATTTAAATTAAATTATATCAATTTACATAAGTTTTAACTTTAATATGCATATTTTTTTGAAGATTTGGGAGTTATTATCATCACTTGATTTGTTCTTCTTCAACCAAATCTTTATTCTTAGCACCTTTCAAAGAGTCAATTATTGAATAAAATTACTTGAGTAATAAATTGTTCTAATGAATTTGTTTTTGATATTGTTAAGAATAGATCTTTGGTATTATCTTTCAAATCATATCAAAACTAATTGATAAGAGCCTTTTCATTCTAATTTATATTGTAAACAAGTTAGGATTTGGTAGCATAAATAATAGTTGAACATAATCTATATTTCAAAGATTAGAGTTTTGATTTTGCTATGCTTTGTCAATTGCTCTATTTTATATGGCCAAAAATATTTACAAAAATAACTTAGATTGTACAAAAATTATGAATCTTTTTCTATCAAAAGTAAAAATCAATAAAAAAATACTTTAAGATATAAGTGTGCTTGTAAATCTTACTTGAGTAATTTTGTGAAGATATTAAAAAGGATATAATCTTAAAAAAAAGCTTAATTTCTTATAAAAATCCTTAAAATTTTGATCTTATTCAATTAAATTACTCCCGCATACTTATCTTTGGTTCTTTTATACTTATGACAATAAGATTTTTAGGATTCACTTTTGAGGTTGATTTATTTGCATTTATTTTTTTTAATTATATAATTGTTTAACATAGACATTGGATCTCATTGTTAATTTTTTCTATGGACGTGGCAATAGTGCTTCTATGGTTGAGATTCCTTATATATTGTTGTATTATAACATGATTATATGGTAAAAGATAAGAATATAGATTCTATTATAAAAGAGTATAATTAAAAAGATATAATAAAAAAATATAGATAATAAATAAGAAAATAGTAAAAATTAAAAAGTGCTAATGCTACCTTTATATAGAAGAGGCTTCTACTTACATTGTATAGCCATAAATAAGACAAAATAAAATAGGTTAAAAAAATAATTGATGTAAGAATCTTTAAAAAGGAATTAAAATAGATTTTAGCAAAATTTACTTTAAAATTCTAAAAATTGATACTTCAAGAGGATTGATTGTGAACTTAAGTCAAAATCACATCCTGAGGTATAAAACTACATGCCTATGAGAAAGTAAAATTTATTCTTCAATCCAAATTATAAGATGGTCTCAATTAAAAACTACTTATAATTTGTGGTATAAAGTATAAAGAATAATAAATAACAACAAAGAAAAAAAATAATACAAAATAAATGAAATATATTCAATTAAATAATTATATACTACAAAACTAGTCACAGTCAATTCAATGGATTTTCATCCAATAAAAAATAAAAATTATATTTTTAAGTAGATAATTTTTTATCTTTTTAATGATATAAAAAATATATAAATCTAAGTTATTATGAATAAATTATGATAATTTAAAGATAAAAGATAAATAATAGAAAAATTAAGTAAATAATTTTTATCTCAAAGGTAACTTACTTAAGAGATCAAGAATTCAATGGTTGGAGGTCAGGACATTAATATGACTAAATCTTTGGAATTTAAATTAAACACCATCATAAGCATTCTTACTATATTATTTACTAAGACCGCAAAGATTGAAGGAATAATTGCAAAACTTCATTACAACGCAATATCTAAAGTACTACAACCTGGATTGCACCTGCCTCCAACTTTTGTCCTTAAAGATATAGTACTATCTATTTTGTGCCAAGAAAATCTATATGTTTGATAATATAAGGAGTCTTGAATTAATCTTCTAAAGAAATATGATGATACATGTTTGAAGTTCCAAAGGTTTGTCAATCAAATTTGATTGATAATGGTTTTATAACTTGATATCCATTTAATAAAATAGTCAATGATTGGATTGGTTGGCACCTTACTTATAGAAGAAGTATTATCATAATTTGCTACCTTGTTTGAAAAGAGATAACTAATTTTAAGTAACTTTGAAGCTTTTGTAGAAGCATTTGCGAAAGCATTTAGAGAACATGATAAGACTCATTGCGCTATTGTGTTGTAACATATTTATATGGTGAAAAACATGAATAATAGTGATTTCTATTTAATATTCAAATATCTTAGTTCAATGGAACTTAAGATTCTTAAGAAATATTTTATGAAAGCCTCTTAGATTATTTTCTTGTTTTAATAGCTAATAGATAAAAGTTAGTTATTAAATTTTTCTTTTAGGTTATAGAAATTCTTTTATTACTTTTAAAAAGCCATAAGTAAATAAAAATAGAATAAAAGAGATAAATAATTAATATAGTTGATACTAGGATTAAGTTGAACATAGGGTCAAGCTTAAAAATCCTTGAAATAAATTAAATTGAAACCCGAGGGTTGACCATGTATGGGATAGGGTCGAAATCAGACCTCTAGCCACGAAAATAGCCACCAAGGGCAGGGGGTCGAATTATTTGGAGATTCGCAAATAAGATTGGATAGTTAGTTTGAAGTTTATTTTAGAGATGTCAGACTTGTTTTTGTAGGATCTGAGAGGACTTAACAATTGCTATCTAAAATTAGGATTTATACTAGAGATTAAGTTTTTATGCAATAAAGTTAGGATCGGCACTTTTAGCTATTATATGCAATTGAAGTGACATCTATAGTTGAAATTTTGATAGTATATGGATAACCAAGTGTGCTAAGATTAAATAAACATTTGTAACAATCTATTGGTGCAATCGGGATTTATATGATCTTTAGTATGAAGAGGTATTAGAAATTGGTAATTTAAGATTATTTAGGATTTTTGTAATATCTGAAGATCTATTAGTTGAATCAAAGTGAAATTTGGCACAATATTAGAAGATTTAAAGGACAGGCTACAAACCAAATTTTAGTTGAAGTTAATAGTTGGAAAAAGAGAAATTGCTGTTGGAATATCTGCATCAACTTTTAAATCAACGGTTGAGTGACATTAGTGCAGATTTTGGTTGATTTTCTACAATTTGTAAGTTGGGTTGGGCTGAAACTTCCTAAGCATATAAAATACATATATTTACATTTGTGTGCAAAATTTCACACCAAGTTGATGACCAAATTAAGATTTATAGCTTATTGAAGTTTATTGACAAAGATTAAGACTTGCAAATAAAAATCTAAGTTGTTTGATTGTGACAAGTAACAAAGCAATTGGTATTTATATGTACATGAAGTTATTAGGAAGAGTATTTTTAAGCATGTTGTATTGACTTAAGTACTCTTGCATTGATATTCAATCATATTCTTTTTATATGGACAAAACTTGTTAAGGATTTTTGGATATATGTGAACAACAATTTCACCTTCCACAGCCAAATGCCTGGCGCATTTTCAAACAAGACAATACATAATACAATATATGTGGTGAATCCAACGTGAAAGTTTGCAGTAGAAGATATTGGATTTTATTTTGGTTATTTAGAATTGATGGCATTGTTATATTATAATTGCTTATAGTATGTAAAAATTAACTAAAATATATAATATATTCATAGATTCTAATATGTGTTAAAATAGTTAGTAAAATATTTAAAGGAGTTGATATAAGAAACTTTATTTTGGTTTTTTTATTTAGTTTGGTTATGGCGTTAAAATTATATAAGACATAAATATTTAGTATAAAGCCCTAAGATGCAATTGGCATCCAAAAAAGAAAAATTGAACTACTAAAAGGCCTATTTGGAAGAATGAAGATAAATTATGGATGAATGAAAGAAAGGAATAAAGTTCTTCATTCCTATTGGTTAATGGTCATGCCTAATAGGCTTTGAGGAGGCTGCCTACAAGGAAAATAAAGATTTTGACAACTTTAAGGAGAGCATTCAAAAATTAGAGATTAGAATTAGAAAGTTTATTTTTTGTACTACAACTTTGATATAAAAATTGAAAGATTTGGAATTTTATGAGGGAGAAGTAGGCACTTGAAGTTAAGGTGTACAAATAGTATCTACTATTATTCTTTTGAAGATTTGAGGAGTTGTATGAGAGCTTTTGGAGATTAGAATATTCAACTAGAGAGATGATTTTAAGCTCTACATTTAATGTAGAAGAATTGCTATATTTAAAGTTTTGAAGAAAGAGATATTGGAAATCAAAGACAACAAATTGAATTCCAAGATAGTAAGTAGGCTGTTTTATTGATAGTGATGGGTTTTGCCATATCTTGAGCTTTTGGACAAAGTAATATCTAAAAGATTTCAAGAAGGTGAATATTTGTGCTAAAAAGCTATATATCAAAGTTTCATAGCATTTGGACATTTAGTTTGTGAGATATAAAGAATTTAATACACATATATTTGTAAACAAAGATTTGAAGCTATTATTAGGATTTTCACGATATCTAAAGATCAATAAAGAATCAATAGTTGAAATTTGTTGTGCTAGTTTTTAGGAGCACATCAGTACTTAATATAAATTTTTTTATGGATTTGAACAATTAGATTAAGAGTTATAGATAATTGAAGTTCAAGAAAAATCCACTTCTTATGGATGAATGAAGGTTTAGAATATTTTGTTATATTTTGAATATTTTTGTGAAATAAGAATTATGTATTGGATGTAATAGCCTTAAAAAAAAGACTTTTATATAAATTTGAGAGTTTTGTTATTTTGGATCTTGATTGAGTATTTAGTGGTAGCTAGAAGCCCAACGCTTTCTTGAGGCAAATTCTCTCTTCTGCGACAGCATAAGAAGGTAAGAAAGAGGAATTTGGAATTTTTGATGGAGCTTTGGATGGCACTTCAAGTGGATCTTCAAGTGGAACTTCAAGTGGATTTTCTTCTAGTAGACAAGATATGTATCTGGATCCAAATATTGCAAATGTGTTTCAAGCATTTATATTGTTTATGCAGCATCAAGAAGGCAATGATTGCAAGAAGGCTTTGGCAATCAAAGCTTTGCAAGCAATAATTAACAAGATCAATCAATTTGATAGAAGAAATATTCCTAAATATTTAAGATGTTATGTGTGAGAAATAGAATTGAATCGAGTTTTTAAAAAAGATATGATTTTATTATTTGAGCTTGTTACAATGTCGGAGATAAAAGAACATGTGAAATTAATTATGCGACAATTTATAAGTTCTTAGGAGACATTCTTTCACGTATTGAGAGATGAATATTTCTTAGAAGACTCTGATCATGTCACTAAGAAATCATTTTTGGAATGGATTGAGCATCCTAATAAGAAATTACAAGCTACTGAATTATTAAGGGAGTTTGAGAGGTAATATTCTTAGTTATCAAAAGTGGAAAAGGTAACCTTGGGACCAAACAAGGTTGAATTATTTCTTCAAATAATTGATGAAAAATTGTAAGAGAGGTTAGAAATTCTTCTTGATGATAAAGAAGACGATGAAGGATTGACAACAAAATGGAAAGAAGCTAAAGATGTGGTGGGATTGCTTGCAAAAAGAAAAAGAAGAAATGATAGGATTGATATTCAAAAAATTATGTAAGTACCTAAAACTCAAGTATCCACTTCACAATCAATAGTACCTATTGTCCAACCTTTAAGGACTATATCAAATAAAAAAAATATGGAAAGTGAAGAGCTTATACATGGAATACAAGATCTTCAAATTAAACTTACTAGGCTTGAGAAAAAAACTTCTGCAATGAATTCAAAAACTACTTTTAAGCAAGAGTATGTGCAAAGATGTATTTGGTATGATGATGATTGTCATTCTTAAAAGGATTATGGTAAATTCAACAAAATGATATAATAAGGTATTTTTTTTTGAAAAGATGGAAAAGTAGCATTAAAACATACTGGTCATTTTTTCAAAACTAACTTTGATAAAGGAAGTATGAAAGCACTAGTTAAAGATTATTTGGCAGCAAATAAAATTGTAATAATGGAAGTTACAAGTTATGGTACTAGAATGGATGATGATGGCAATCGAGATTTTTTTATAAATATTGAACCAAGTAGACATTGATCTTCTGCCATTTTTACAATGTATAAAAAGAAGATGCCACAAGAAGCTTTATTGATGACTATTGCAATAATTTGTAGAACTACGGATTGAGAGGATCTTATGGAAGCTTTGTCAGCGCATGCCTATATTGCTAAGAACCAACATCAAGCCTTGATAGAAGAAAAGAGAAGACATGATTCTAATGAAATAAGGAAAGAAAGTTCTTTCAAGATGCATATTTGAAGAGATAAGGCTCATGAAATGGCTTCACAAGAGTTACCAAAAAAAGATGCTTCAATATCATTAAAAAAAAAATCAAAATACTTAGGAAAAATAAATAAATCCACGGCTTACAAACTTCTCTATGATATTGAAGCAACAACAGATTTAAAGAGGGTGCTTGAAGAATGTGTGCTTAATATTAAAGTTGAATTTATATTGAAAGAGATATTAGGTATTACAAAGAAAAAATTTCATGATGTCATTATTGATAATATTAAGCAAAAGAGATAATTAATGGATGAAGCTAGATCAAATCATACTATTGATGTATATGTATGTGAAGATGAAGAAGATGAAATTGGCAATTGTTGTAAACAATCAACAAGTGGAGGAAGGAGTTATAATCAAAGAGCACATTTTGATGATCAAAGTGATGAGGAGAAAGAAATTTAAAGTCATTATATTTGAAAGTACTTCCATATATTATTGCAATTTAGATGGAAATAGAAGTACTTGATGATGGTTCAGCTTATACATGAATTTGTAGTGAGGATGGGAGAAGGGCAATATAATTTTTGACTATGCCTCCAAATCATGAATGCAATCGAGACAAATTGAGAGAGAATCCATTGTCAAGGATTGTTGAAGAATTTACGGATTTTTGAGAAATATTCTTATAAAACGGGCTTATGAAGGTGTAAGAGAGGAGATATTCTTGCAAGATATAGGTGCCTTTGATATAAGTTTTATTGATGTTTTTAAAAATGGAAGTATCATATATAAGAAAGTTACAAATTTAAAAAGAAAAGAAAGAAAAAGACTATGTGATATTGAAAAAGAATTATGTGAATTGGAAATATTAGAGGATGATGAAAGGATTTTTGGTGTTTATGAAGAGAATGGATTGGAAGATTCTTTGAAATTGATTGCATCAATTGGATTAAGAGATGATGATAAGATTGTATAAATTCATTTAAAGAAAATTTATACTATACTTGAATCTTTTCAAGTACCAAAGGTTATAATTGAAACAAAATAAAAGATAGTAGATACGAAGGTATAATCTAGTGCCAAACCTTTGCCAAAAGATTCTAAAGAATAGATAGAAAAAGCATAAAAAAAAAAGTTTAAGGGATCCAAAGAATATTGGAAACAAATTCACTAAAAAAACTTTTGAGGAATTAAAGATTGATTTTGATGGTTCTTTATTGCCAGAAAAAATTGAGTATTTCAAAGAGATGTTAGCAAAATAAGATAAATTATTTATCTTTGAATCTCATGAAATTGAATATATAGATTCAAATGTCACAACTCCAATGGTTATTTTCACTATATCGCATGTGCTTTGAAATTTGAAGTACTAAGGGCACATTTGTCAAGTACCAAGGACACATTTGCTAAGTTTGGTAGAATTATTGAAAGAAAAGATAAAAATAAAGATTCTAGAGCCTACTTTTGTACCATATTTTAGTCAATGGTTTACAATACCTAAGAAAAATGGATCATTATGATTTATTCAAGATATAAAATAAGTAAATGTAGTGACAATTAGAAATATAAGAATTGAATCAATAGTAGATGAATTTTTTGAAATATTTGTAGAAAGGGCAATCTATTCAATGGTATTGTATGACATGATCTTCTATCTGGGAATACACTAGGTACTTGGCTGTGGAGAGTTTATTTGAAATTTGATGGCAAAAATTCAACAAGTGATTTGTCTTTAATAAAAAGGACAAATAATACAACAATCTTATAAAAGAGAAGTTATACATATAAATCCTCTTATATTCAAGTAAGTTTGTATAAAAAGGGTTCAAATTTCCACAAAGACCCTTCAAATCTTTTTTCACCCGCAAAGACTTATTTCTTGCTAAACTTTAGAGTTCAATAATTCTTGATTCAACTATTCAATTTCTATGAAATTTAGTTCAAAGTATAGAAAATCTTCTTAAATTTTACTATAAGAAAGAATCAACCATAAATTTATTTTCTATCATCTAATATTTCAAAATCCCTAGTAGGTGCTTAAAATCCTAGCTTAGAGATACCTGAGCACTATTTTCCTTATATCTCACAAATCCAAAATTATAATGCTACAAAATTTTTGCACATAGTCTTGTGACATAGATATGTACACTCTTGCAAATTTTGAGCCATATATCTTTCAAATAGCTTAAGATATAGCTCAAAATATAACAACTATGTAAGCAGGTCACTTACTGCCCTTAATTGTAAGTATTGACTTCAACTCCCAATATCTCCTTCACTTTAGCTTGAATTTCATCAAGATGTATATAAAAAGTATAGTTGTAAAAGTGCTCTCTCCAACCCCAGTCATTGATCCTCAGTTTCTCTCTATATGCGTGAGTTATATTCAAAAGAGTGACAGTAGGTCCAAAATCAACACCTTAACTTTGAGCGAGTATAACTTCTTCATAAAAAGTGCAAATCACACAAAATTTGCATCTAAATCAGATCCAAAAATCTAAACCTTATGATCCTAGCCTTTGTCAAGGACAAGAACTTGATGAAAACAAATATTCACGTGAGACCTCTCTAAAAAAATGTAATAAATTAGAAATAAAGAAATATATATATTAAAAGAAATTAAAATGGCTATTGCCACAAGACAAGGAACTAAAGACTCTTGAATCTGGACTAGAAGTAAGAAAGGAATTGACAAGAATGAAGAAGGTTTCACTCTTGCCTCTATAAATATTATCTAACAAGAGCTACGTGGCGGTATTCTATAGGACTTCATACATGTGTCTAATTTACAAGACACGAGTCAAACTTGCACGACAAGTTTTTTACATATGTGCCACATACTTGGCTTGTTTTGCAAGCTACCAACATGTGTGACACATGGCTAGCTTGTTCCACAAGCTATCAATATGTGCGCTGTCGTGTTGTGATACGATTATATGGTGAAACTATGACTAAAAATGATTTTTCAATTAATACTCTATTATCTTAGTTCAACAAGAATTCAACATATTTTAACAAGGTTTTTATAAAAGCCTCTTAGTTTATTTTCTTCACTTAATAGCTAGTAGATAAGAATTAGTTAGTAATTTTACCTTCTAGATTATAATAATTCTTTTATTGCCTTAGAAAGGCCATAAAATAGTAAAAATATAGTAAAAAGGATAAATTACTAGCATGATTGATATTAGGGTTAAGTTGAGGGTAGGATCGGGCTATAAAATCCCTAGGATAGGTTAGATTGGTATCCAAGGATTGGCCGTTTGTAGGACACGGTCGAATTCAGACCTTTGACTACTAAAACGGCCGCCTAGGGCAAATCAAGAGTCTTTTAGTAGATCAAAAGATGAAATTAGAGAGAAGACTTAAGAAGTTTTACGTAGGAGTTGATTTCAAGTGATTTGAATAAAAAATGACTTTGTAATAGCTTTGCAAAGTCAAGGTTATTTTCAGCAACTTGGGATTTTGTGAAATAAAATAGGGTTGATATTATAGGCAATTTCAGAAGTTTTGTAGCAGATCTACAGCTAATTTTCAATTTAATTAATAAGATGTGTAAAAAATTTCAATCAAAATCAACGACTTATTTGGTAGTTGTTGAGGTTTTAAAACTACCTTAGGATTTCCTTAGGATTTGGTTAGGATTCGACTAAGGTTAGTTAGGATTTGTTTTAGGATTTGTTAGGGTTGATTAGGATTTAGTAGGATTTTTTTTAAGATTTTATTGAATTTGATCAAGGTTGACTGGGGTTTAATTAAGATATGATTAAAGATTATTTAGAGATTGATTAGAGAAGTTAGGACTAGTTATTGTTGTGTATTTTCCTTTTATCTTCCACAGCGAGGTGCCTGGAGTATTTTCAAGCAAAACTTCACGATATACGATAGCGCCATGTGGCTTGCTTGTTGATCAAGTTTCTAACCTACTAATCACCTATAGACATGTATAAAGGTGATTCTGCGTCTATAAAGCGTCTAAGAAGCTTTTCTATCAGATATTATCAAATCAACTTATTTTACCTACTTCTATTAGTCTATATTATTTATATAATTACTGGAGTAAATCTTATATCCGTGATATTATTCCCCCTTCTAGGGACGAATTCCATGAGGAGCGGTGATTATATATTGAGGAAGTCCAAGATACATCGAATTGTGCTTGCCACATACTCTGATCTTTGTTCCCTTCGAAGGTAGTTAATAGGTCTTTTCAGCCATTGATAATGTCCCATATCAGGGCAAGAGGACCACCTTGTTATTTGATCATTGTTGAGGCCTTCATAGCTCCTTTCAAAGAAAACATTAAGAACACCATCAAGAGTAGTTCCTACCTCTAAAAGTATCACCAAACATTGGGAGTCTCTTCCAAGGTTGTGATATCAAATACATTGTATTTCGCTGTCAATCCAAGGAAGGACATGTCGTTCTTGAGGGTCTTCATCTCTATTCCGTCGTCTAGAAGGTTGTGATAGTCGTAATGTCTTGTCTGATAAATCAGCAAATAATGGCTCTTGAGTTGAATTTGTTGGTTGTTGATCTTCCATCTCTTTAGTACAAACAAATCTAAGGAAATAACAAACAATATACAAGATAGGATGAAATCTCCATAGAACCTGCTTTGCTTTATAGCAAAGTTTTTCTTCATTTTTTATCTTAATTTTGACATATGTCGTCGATGAAATATATTGATTTTTATTGGTATATTTGCTAGATCCTTTGATGGCTCCCATGTGTGTTCATTAATATCATATCCGTGCCAATGCACAAGATATTCCAGTCAATTTCAACGTCGCCTTGAATCTAAAATCTCTTCAACCTTGAATTCTTCATCGTTGTCCACTTCTATAGGAGGCGGTGGCATTTGTCTTCTTCCTTGTATATCTACTGTCTTGTATGGCTTGAATAGTGACACGTGGAATACAAGATGGATCTTCATGGATTCCGATAGATGTAATCAATATGCAACTAGATTGATTTATTTAGAAATAGAAAAAGGTCCAAGTCTACGATAGTCCAACTTATCACAGGGATGAGTAGTCTTGATATTGCAACAAAGTAATCATACCTTATCCCCCACGTTAAATTGTGGTTTTTCCTTGTGATACACATTTGTATTTATTTTTTATCGTTCTTGAGCTTCTTTTAATTGTACCTTCATTATTACACGTAGCTCCGACAAATAATTTGCCAAATCTTCTGCCGGTGGATTATCAACTTTTAAAAAGTCAAAAGCATTAAGTCATGGGTGGTAACCATAATTGGCAAAGAAAGGTGTTTGTTGTATAGAAGAATGTATTGTATTATTATAAGCAAATTTTTCCAATGGCAGAAGAGTTGTCTGATCATCTTATTGGTAGTTGATGATATACCTTAAGTATTGCTCCAAGACTTAATTCACATGCTTTGTTTGCTCGTCAATTTGAGGATAAAAAGCTAAAGATAACTTTATGTCTACTTTTAAGATCTTGAAAAGAGTTCTCCAAAATCTTGATACAAATTGAATTCTACTATCCGATATAATATCCTTAGATAATCCATGATAGCGATAGATATTATCAATAAAAAGTTTAGCTATTTCTTCACCTGTAATAGATTTTATGCATAGCACAAAATGTGCCATCTTGGTGAACCGATCTACTATTATAAATATAGAATCATAAGATTTTGAGCTTGGAAGATCTGTGATGAAATCCATAGAAACAGAAGACCATGGTTGTTCTGGAATAGGTAATGGCTGAAGAAGCCTAAAAAATCGATGACGAGGAGTCTTTGATCTTAAGCAAATATCACATGATTATACAAAGTCTTTGACTGCCTTCTACATGTGAGGCCACCAAAAATCTCTTGATATAAGTTCCAAAGTCTTATTGTATCTAAAATGTCCTGCCGCTAGAAAATCATGACGTGCTTGAAAAACACGTAAACGTGCTTCTCCTTCTGGAACATATATGCATCTTTTGAAATATAGTAGGTTATTTTTGAACTCTAATTTAAAAGAATCCTGAGTCTTGGAAGAATTATTCTTAATATCATGAACAAGAGGGTCTGACGACATACTTGACTAAATTTGTTTAAAAAAAGTTGAATCAATAGTCAATGTTGACTTCATTGCTTGAAGATGAAATTGCTCCGGTTTCAAGAGGACCATTCTTTGTTGCTCAAAAGCTGCATCTCTTTCTTTTGGTGCAAAATAAGAACGTCTAGAAAGGGCATCGGACAAATCTTGTTGTTTTCCTGGCCAATAAGTGATAATGAACTTGAATCTTGACAAAGACATACTCCAATGAGCTTGATGACAATTCAACACGCATGTCGACATGAAATACTCAAGGTTCTTGTGATCCGTATATATAGTGATTGGATTCAAAGCGCCTTCTAGATAATGATGCCATTCTTGAAAAGAATCCACGATTGCAGGAAGTTCTTTATCATAGATCTCATAATTGATCTCGGCTGCTGAGAATTTTCTTAAATGAAAAGCTATTGGATGAAGTTTGTCATGTGTTCCCATTTGTGACAAAATCGCACCTAAAACAAAGTCTGATGTATCTATTTCCATAAAAAATGGCTTGAAAAAGTCAACACGATATAAGATTGGTGCAAAAACAAACGATGTCTTTAGAACTTCAAAAGCTACTTCCACTTCTTGATTCCACTAGAGTTTGTCTTTACAAGTCAAATGTGTAAGTGGAGCTACAACTTGAGAGAAATCTTTGATGAAGATTCGATAATAATTGGAAAATCCCAAAAAGTATTGGACATCTTTTACCATCTTTGGAATCTTCCAATTTATCATTGTCTGGACTTTCTTAGAATCTATTATGAGACCATCATTTGAAATGATGTATCCAAAGAAATCAACTTGATTAATATAAATTACACACTTTTCCATCTTGGCATACAATCCCGCATCTCTAAGTTTTTGTAATACTTGACAAATATGTATTTCATGTTCTTCTATATTCTTAGAATAGATCAAAATATCGTCTAGATAGCAGATGACAAAATTATCTAAGAACTCACAAAAAACATCATTTATGAGATGTTAAAAAGCAGCTGGTGCATTTATAAGTCCAAAAGGCATGACATTATATTCAAAATGTATGTACCTGGTTCAAAACGCAGTTTTCCATTCATCTCCTTTTTTGATGCGTACTAGATTATATGCTCTTCTTAGATCTATTTTTATATAGATCTGAGCTTGATTTAACTGGTCAAAGAGTCCTAATATAAAAAATAATGGATATTTGTTCTTGATTGTGATCTTGTTGAATTTTTGATAGTCAACACACATCTGCAATGATCCATCTTTTTTCTTCACAAACAAAATTGGAGCTCCTGTTGGAGATTTAGAATGGCGTATGAAATTCTTGGCCAAATTCTCGTCAATATACGTCTTAAATTCAGCCAACTCATTTTGAAATAAACTGTACATTGGTCCAAATGGTGGCTGAGTTCCTTCCTTGAGGTCAATTGAACAATCATATGGACAATACTCCGGAAGAATATCTGCATTCTTTTTCTCAAAAACGTCTTGATAATCCAAATATTGGCTTTAAATGCCACTTAAAGTCTTTCCACCATCAAAAATAGGTGTGGCATAAATAGCAAAAGTTGATCCTTCTTTTGCTGCGTATATAAAAGCTTTTGCACCTATAAGTACGGATTTTATTATACTATACTTATAGCTTTTCTCTTAGTCGGTAGGATGTTTGATAATATTTTTAAAAAAATTGAGTCTATGAGAATTCCAATCTATTTGAGGGTTATATTTTTCTAGCCATAATAAATCTAAAATAATTAGATTAGAAGGAGATTTAATTATATTAAAAGTTATGTAGCTATTATGACCATCTATTGTTACTTTTATAGGATGGGTTTTATAAGTGACGTCTCCAGAAGACAATAGATGACCATCTATGACTTCTATATGTATGGATTTAGTTTTCTATATTAAAGATATTTTACAATTCTTAATAAATTGTTCATCTAGAAAGCATGCTAAGGCTCCTAAATCTAATAAGGCAGAGGCTCTATAGTTTTTTGGTCCTAAATATTCATCTATTATAAAATAAGGAGAGGGTTCTGAGGAGAGAATAGGACCTTTATTAGGAAATGCACAAGATTCCAACTACACGGTGTCGTGTTGTGGTTCAGCTACTATGTGAAAAAATTGTACATGTATATTTAATGTACAATTTACTACATAGCTAAATGGAAGCCACATCAGTGGACTTTTATTGGTTATAGGATGTGATTAGGTTGTTAATTTAGAAAGGATCTATTAAAAAGATTATTATTAAGATTTATACAACCTTATTTTCTTTTTAGTAGTGACTTTTGAAGTTAATTTTATATTGATAGTAACTTATATATATCTTAAGTCACCTATGTTAGACATTAGTGATACTTAAGATCTTATTTACTTCTTTTATTTGATGCTTAAAGCACAAAGTATATAAATCTTATAAGAAGAAGGATTAGAAAAGGGGTTTTAGTATAAAAAGGGTAGTTTGGCCATCCATGTGGATGAATAGAGGTGGATGATAGAAATCTCTATTCTAATTGGCCAAAAATCATGCCCAATGGGCATCAAGGAGGCTGCCCGAGGGTTTATTAGGAGTTAGGGTTTGTTTTTCGAAGGGGAGTCGAACATCAGAGGCTAGGATCATAAGGTTTAGGTTTTTGGATCTGGTTTAGGTGCAAATTTTGTGTGATTTGCACTTTTTATGATGAAGTTATAGGCGCTTAAAATTAAGGTGTCAATTTTGGACCTATTGTCACTCTTTTGGATATAACATGCGCATACAAAGAGCAATTAAGGATCGGCGACTAGGATTGGAGTGAACACTTTTATGGCTACACTTTTTATATATGGCTTGATAAAATCCAAGCTAGGGTGAAGGAGATATTAGGAGTTGAAGTCAGTACTTACAACCTTAAGGGCAGTAAGTGACCCACTTATATAGTGGTTATATTTTGAGCTATATCTTAGGCAATTTTATAGATTTTTGGCTCAAAATTTTTTGAAAGTATATATGTTTATGTCAGAAGACTATGTGTAAAACTTTTGTGGCATTAGGATTTTGGATTTGAGAGATATAAGAAAAATAGTGCTTGTGTGTCTCTGAGCTAGGGTTTTAAGCACCTGCTAGGGGTTTTAGGATATCAGATGATAGGAAATGAATTTATGTTTGATAATTTCTTATGGTAAAACTTAAAAGAATCGTTTTCACTTTGAACTAAATTTTATAGAAATTGAATAGTTGGATCAAGAGTTATTGGATTCTAAAGTTCAATAAGAAATAAGTCCTTGCGGGTGAATAAAGTTTTGAAGGATTTTTGTAGAAATTTGAACCCTTTTTGTACAAACTTACTTGAATACAAGAGGGTTTATATATATAACTTCTCTTTTGTGAGATTTTTGTATTATTTGTCCTTTTTAATGAGATCAAACCACCTATTGGATTTTGCCATCAAATTTTAAATAAATTCTCCACAGCCAAGTACCCAATGTATTCCCAGATAGAAGGCCACGTTGTCGTATTGTAAATCAAAACATAGTGTGAAAAAAATAAAAGAATGTATTAAAATAAAAATATTAAGATTAGAAGAAAGGTTGATAGAAAATTAGTTGTAAGAAGATACAATGGAAATTTACCTTGAAAAGTGAAATTTCTTCAAGCTAGTCCAAATGAAAAGGTTGAGGAAGTAGAAAAGACATGGGCTAAGAGGTCTTTTTGACCAAGAGGATAAGGAAGACCAGGAGAGAGATTGACAAGGAAGGGTCGTGAAGAAGAAGGAGAAGAGTTTTTTTGGAGGTATATAGGATTTTTGTATAGTCAGGGTATGTTTTGATATGTAGAGGAAGCTTGGAGAGGATTTTAAGTGCAAGTTTTTGTAGGTTTGTAGTAGATAAGATAAAAAACTCATAGAGACAATTCTCATATCTTTTAATTCAGTATCAAGGGAGATATGAGTCGTCAAAGTTGCAAGTGTCTAAGACTAAGGCAATAAGGGTTATAAAATTTTGGGCTTCGGCTCTTGGAAACCACTTGGACTTTAGTAGCAAAATTTATTTGGTTTTTGTTTCTTATAGAGCTAACTACTTTGTGTCAAAATCTCAAGTCAATATGACCTGTGAACAAAGAGTTATGAGTGAAATTGTAACCAGTTTGAATGAAAAGAGAAATAGAGTGAAGGCAAGGTTGAGGGTTTGTATAGGCAATGCATATATGTGGGTTTTTTTGGATATAAAGGGAGTTAGAAGACAAATTCGAGTGTGAAATTTAATAAACATGATCTATGTAAGTTAAGGAAGAGATAAGTGCAATTTTGATATTCATTAGTCTTATAAATAAAATGTTATGCTCTTTCAAAGTAGCAGGGGTCTATCTCCAAATTAGTGAAGTTTGAGGGAGCATAACTTTGTGATTAGAGTAGTATTTTGAATAAAAATTTATTGGGATTTGTAGATATATTAGTCTTTTAAGTTGTGTAAAAAATTGATTGCTTTTGGAGTTATATTCGAGGAGTTATGAAGAAAATTGTGGTTGGATCCAGAGTTGTTAGAAGGCAAAATTAAAGAAGAAGGATGGAATCTATAACTCAAGTTTGGAGAAGACTTTTGGAGCAATATTTGGAGGGTGTTTACAAAATGATATAAGCTATAAGCCTACCAAATTTCAGCACTTAGGTCTTCTTTAATGAAGAGCAATGAAGGTATGAAGCAAAGGGGGTCTAGAATCAAAGGCAGCATGGAGGGATTACTTTGACAACATGGTTCTTTCTAACCACATGAGCTATAATCAAAAGGTTTATGGGGTTTGCTTTCTTACTCCCTTAAGTACCTTGTATCCAAATTTCGCTTCAATTGATATGATATTCTAAGATTTATGAGCAAAATTGAGAGCAAGTTTTTAAAGACAGAATATGTTAGGGTTAATAAAGTATGTTTTTATGTAAATTCTTCAATTTTATGAACTTTATGAACCTCATCTTGCACTTGAGAAACTAGAGGCACAAAAGACCTAATGTTTCTTAGGGCTAAGACTCTCATCACGACAACATCATATGACAATGGTCTCTATTGTAGTTGGATAACTTCGTTTTCCGACATGTTATCTTTTTTGACAGTCATACTCTTCATTTTGTAGTTGTGACGTTTCTTCAGACAATGTTGAGCAGTGTAAGTAGGTTCTCCATAATATAAACATAGTCCTCCTTAATAATGCCAAATCTTTTTTTATTTAGTAAGAAGTTTAAATTGTACCGCATCAATTTGCATGTTTTCTACTTCCGGATGTACGTTTTGTGAGGACGTTGATGTTGCCATTGAATAATAATGTTGACGCTCTCTTGTATGACTTTCGGATTGAAAGTCAAAGAGTCACACTTCATAGCAAAATCAATTGCTTGACTCAATGTTTGAGGATCGGGTAAATTGAGCATTAATTTTTTTATCTCATATTGTAATCCGTAGAAAAATTGGCTAATGAGTGCAGCATCATTTCACTTGATATCAGTTGCTAGTTGTTGAAATTATGAAGCGTATAATGACATTGATCGATTGCTTTATCGTAGGATGTAAATCTTGTTGGTGGCAACACGGATTGCATCATGTTCTCCATACATAGATCAAAATTTTGCTAAAAATACCTCCAAATTATCCAATATTAGATCACATCATTCATAAAAAGATGAAAACCATGATAAAGCAGATCTTGAAAGTAATATTCTAATAAACCTAACTTGAGATCTTTGTGTAGGATAACTTTGACGTTGAAGTTTAAGCACCAATTGTACCTGATTAACAAATCCTCAAAACTTAGATCTTATGCCATCAAACTTCTTAGGCAAACTAATTTTTGATTCTCTAATGTTTGAATGGTGCTCCATGATAGGTGAGATAATATGGTTTGGTGTAGATATTGACGCAGCTCCAACTATCTCTATATCTTCACTTTCTGCTAATCTTGTTGCTCCTTGTGGTGGTAAACTGAGTTGATGTATTGTAAGTATTAGCTTTCTCATTTATTCTTCCATTTGTGCCATTGCACTCTTCATTTCCGCAAGCTCTGCCATGATAATATAATAAGAAGGATGATGTCTACTGTATGTGTACTCTTGTCAATTTGTTAAGGACAAGAACTCGATGAAAACAAATATTCACGTGAGACCTCTTTCAAGAAATGTAACAAATTAGAAATAAAGAAGTATGTATATTAAAAGAAACTAGAATGGCTATTGCTACAAGACAAGGAACTAAAGACTCTTGAATCTGGACTAGAAGTAAGAAAGCAGTATATATATTAAAAAAAACTAAAATGGCTATTATCAAAAGACAAGGAACTAAAGAGGACTTCACTCTTGCCTCTATGAATATTATCTAACTAAGAGCTACGTGGCGGTATTCTATAGGATTTCATACACATGTCTAATTTGCAAGACATGTGTCAAACTTGCACGACAAGTTTTCTACATGTCCGCCACGTATATGGCTTGTTCCGCAAGCTATCAACATGTGTAACACATGGCTAGCTTGTTTCATAAGCTATCAATATGTGCGCCATGTGGCTTGCTTGTTGACCAAGTTTCTAATCTACCAATCACCTATAGACATGTATAAAGGTGATTTTACGTGTATCAAGCTTCTAGAAAGCTTCTCTATCAGATATTATCAAATCAACTTATTTTACCTACTTCTATTGATTTATATTATTTAGGTAATTATTGGAATAATTCTTATGTCCATGACAGCCTTTGATGTTCAACTCCCTTTGAAAAACAAACCCTAACTTCTAATGAATCCTTGAATAGCCTCCTTGAAGCCCATTAGGCATGATTTTTGGCCAATTAGAATAGAAATTTCTATCATCCACCTCTTTTCATCCACATAGATGGCCAAACTATCCTTTTTACACTAAAAATCCTTTTCTAATCCTTTTTCTTATAAGATTTACATATTTTATACTTTAAATAATAAATAAAAGAAATAAATTAAGATTTTAAGGATCACTAATGTCTAACAAAGGTGATTTAAGATATATATAAGTTATTGTCAATATAAATCAATGTCAAAATTACTATCAAAAGAAGAAATAAGGTTGTATAAATCTAAATGATAATCCTTTTAATAGATCCCTTTTAAACTAGCAACCTAATCACATCTTGTAATTAATAAAAGTCCACTGATATGGCTCTCATTTAGCTATGTAATAAATTATATATTAAATATACATGTACAAATTTTTCACATAGTAGCCAAACCACAACATGACAATAGTGTCGTGAAGTAAATACATCCATATATACAAATCTAACTTAACTATCTTTTCTTAAAAATTTTATTAAGTTCTTTCTTTCTTCTTACTAATTTAAGTTTTTATATAGTTTAGGAAAAATTTCTCACTTTCTTTCTTTTTCTTTGGCTAAAATTTTACTTTATCTTTAATTTTAACTTTAACTTTGATTTAGCCTTGAAAACTTCTTTTATTTCTTTTATCTTTTTTCCAATCTTATATTTTAGTAGATTTGGGATTATATTTGTAGATATAAGGAGTTTTGACTTTGAAGTTGAATTTAGGATTTTACCAAAGATAAATAGAGGTTTGGATGTCAATAGTTGGCTGCCATTAATAGTGCTAACTTGGAGGATTAGATTTGGGGTTTTTATAACTTTAAACTATTAATTGTTGACTTAGACTTTGAAGACCTTGGCTGTGACTTCTTTGATGAGCTCGGAAGAAAACAAGACGGGGTTTTTTGGCAAATCCAGAGAGGTATTCAAAGAGAGCTTCTTCTTGGCATGAGTTTAGGTGGTAGAAACGCATGATTTGGAGCTTAGATGAGAGAGATATGCTTGTTTGAACTTAGACTACTAAATATGATACCTACTATCACTTTTTAGGGTATATTAGAAGTTTTAAGATACTAGCAAGAAATCAAGAAGTTGGATTAGAAACTAGACTTCAAGTTATACATTTTACGTCCAAGAATTGATAGAAATGAATTCAGAATGAATGAGATATGGCTAGTTAAACCTAGCAAACTAAATTGGGGTTTGAAGTAGTTAGATAAATAGAAGGGTTTGCTTTAAGCTAGAACTTGAGTTTCAAGAAGAATTTGAAGCTCATTTTTTGTGTACATATCACTTATACTATAAAGAGTCTATGTCTAAAATCTCATATCAATTGAGACTTTGATTAGGGAGTAATGGCAAATTTGTTCTCAGGTATCTAGGGTTTTGACTTTTAAAAGTACTTGCCAAGGATTTGGTGATATCTAACGATCAAAAATGAATTCATAGCTCAAAATTTATGTGATGAAGATCAAAGGTATGAGTTATGTTTTCTCAAATTTTGAGCTTATTTGAACAATTGGATCTTAAATTATGAATTTTCAAGTTTCAAATTGAGATTTGACTTCTAAAAGTATCTGCCAAGGATTTGGTGTTATCTAACAATCAGCAATGAATTCATGGCTCAAAAATTATGTGACAATAGTCAAAGGTATGAGATATGTTTTCCCAAATTTTGAGCTTATTTGAACGACTGAATCTTAAATTATGATCTTTTAAGTTTCGGATTGAGATTTGACTTCTACAAGTATCTGCCAAGGATTTGGTGATATCTAATGATTAGCACTGAATTCAGGGCTCAAAATTTATGTGACAAAGATCAAGGGTATGAATTATGTTTTTCCAAATTTTGAGCTTATTTGAATTGTTGGATCTTAAATTATGAATTTTTAAGTTTCTGGTTTGGTTTTTACTTATATAATTACTTGCTAATATTTTGATGATATCTGGTGATCGGTAATGAATTCACAGTTGAGAATTTTTGTGAAGATGATTAAAGAAGTAAACTCTATGCTTCTAAAATTTGAACTTATATAAACGATTGGATTTTGATTTATAAATTTTTAAGCTTCTAGTTTGTTGATTTATTATACGCATGGTTTTGTGACTATAAAAGAAAAATTTAAGAAAGTTTGTGCATATTGGATCCAACTTGATTGTAAAGAGGGACCTTGCGTCTACCTGAAGCGGACTTTTGCCACAACAACGGATGATTTGCATTCATGCTGTAACCAATGTTAACTTGCAATAGAAAATAGAGACATGACAATGATGAAAATACCACTTAGACTAGTTAGAATATATACTCTTTCTCAAGGTGCTACCAATTCAATAGCATTTATGACAAATGGAATAAACAAGGTGTTGAGAGATTTTATTTTTGAAAAGACTATGCCTTTTGTAGATGATGTTCCTATAAAAGGATGCAAAGAAGAAGACAAGAATGAAACTTTGGATAAGAGAGGATGTCATAAGTATATTATTGATTATATACAAGATTGTGAGAAAATATTGACTTGGCTTGAAAAAGTTCACTTTACATTATTAGGTGCAAAATCCATGTTTAGAGTACAAAAAGTTGTAATTGTTGGACATTTATATGGATTTTATGGAAGGAAACTGGATCCACCCAAGGTTGATGCAATGGGAAGAATGAAAGAAGATTGCAGTTCTTTCATAGAGGTATAAAGATTTTTAAGTGCATGTGTATTCTACCATATTTAAATTCCTCACTATGATTATATAGCAAATCTATTGTATGAATTATTATATAAGGATTATAGATTTAAATGGGAAAAAAAGCATATCAAAGCAATGCAAAGATTGAAGGATTTATTCACATCACCTCTAATATTAAGAAAAATTGATTGTAAGTATAATAGACCAATGATTCTTATAGTGGATACTAATTCGATTGCTATTGGATGGGCTATAGGTCAAGATGATTCAAATGGATACAAATTTGGAGTTCAATTTGGAGCTAAGGTTTTAAGTACTTATCAACGTGCATATTCATAAGTAAAAAGGAGATTATGGAGAATTGTTTAGCTATAAAAGTTGAAAAAGATTATTTAATTGAGATAATGGTGGTGATTGAAACAAATTGTTTTCCTTTACTTAGAATGATAATTAATTGTACAACACCAGATATTATAATGTTGAGATGGATAATTTATATTAAATCATTAATTCCGGAGTTTAGGCATGTTGCAGGAAAAGACAATCTAGCAGCAAATATGCTATCTTGAACAAAATATGATGGAAGAGATGAGATGATTGAAGATATTGATAATGTGGGTACAAAATTTTATTCAATTTTACAATTGAATAAGGAAGATATGCCATTTCATGAAAAAACTTATGAAGGAGAGTTATTAGATATTAGATATTATTTGAGCATATTAACCAAGTACATTGATTGGCCTATTAAAAAATTTAAACAAATCAAGAAAAAAGTATACAAGTTCATATTACAAGAAGGATTTTTATGGAAGAGGCCAAAATCAAATATTAGAATGCTACAATGAATATTAGGTACCAAAAAAGATCAACAAAAACTAGTCAAGGAATTTCATGATAGTCTATGGGCGGAGCATAGAGGAATTTGGGCTACTTTTGTTAAATTAAAGGAATAATATTGATGGAAGAATATATATTGAGATGTGACTTCATTTGTGGAATCTTGTATAACTTGCCAAATATATTCAAATATACGTCATCGAGACGGTCTACATCCAACATATCCTTTGGCTATTCATTTTAAATAGGTTATAGATTTGATTATTATACTAATAGGATTATGACAAATGAGATATTTAATTTTGGCTCGTGATTTATCAAACTAAGTGGAAAGCAAGGCATTAAGAACAAAATCTATAGAAGGAATTCGTAGATTTTACTTGAAGATGTTATTTGTCACTATGGATGTGTAAGAAAGATCATTATAGATTGTGGAGAATTGGATGCATATGAAGGTCATAAATTCTTTAAGAGATGTGGAATTAAATTATCATTAATTATTATTTAAAATCCAAAGGAGAGTACAAAGATTGAATGTAGACACCCACTAATTATAAAAGCCTTGCTTAAAGCTTATAATGGAAGATTAAAAGAATGGCCATGATTTTTATCTTATATATTATAGATTAATCAAACAACACATAGTTCAGTGACAAGATATATGCCAATAGAATTTATAGCAGGTCAAAAACCTATTTTGCTAATTGAAGAACATATATCAACTTAGAATATGCTACCTTAGGAAGTTGGATTAACAAGAGAAGAATTATTGGCTATTAGAATTTGACAACTTGAACGAAGATCAGAAGATGTGGAATTAGCATTAAAATGAGTATAAGAGGCAAGACTAAAGAATAAGGCTCAGTTTAATAAATGACATTAATTGAGGCCTAGAGCAATTGAAGAAGGTGATTGGATACTTGTTTATGCCAGCAATTTGGATAACCAATATAGTACTTTACAAAAAAATTTAAAATATTGATTTGAATTATATATAGAGGTAAAAGTCTATAATAATATCACATATTCATTAAGGGAGTTAGATGGTACAAGGTTGAAAATATCTATTGCTAGGAAGCGAGTGAAGATTTTTAAAAGACGAGATGAGGAAATCAACATAGAGGATTATGCTGAAGATATCAATGATTTTAAAGAAAATAATTGTATTCAAATAGATGAGGAATATGATGATGAAGAACTTGATGCAAAAAATGAAGAGATGGTGTGATGCCAACTATGACATACACTTTGTTTGGCGCATATTGAAAGATGCGTAGGTTTAGAGGAGGTGGATGTCATATTGTAATATATTTATGTGATGAAAAATATGAATAATAGTGATTTCAATTTAATATTCAAATATCTTAATTCAATGGAAACTTAAGATTCTTAAGAAAGATTTTGTGAAAGCTTCTTAGATTACTTTCTTGTTTTAATAGCTAATAGATAAAAGTTAGTTATTAAATTTTCCTTCTAGGTTGTAGAAACTCTTTTACTACTTTTAAAAAGCCATAAGTTAATAAAAATATAATAGAAGAGGTAAATAATTAATATAGTTGATATTAGGATTAAGTTGAAGATAGGGTTAAGCTTAAAAACCCTTAGAATAAATTAAATTGATACCCAAGGATTGACCATGTATAGAATAGGGTTGAAATTGGACCTCCAGCCACAAAAATGGCCACCTAGGATAAGAAATTGGATCATTTGGAGATTGATAATTAAGATTGGATATTTAACTTGAAGTTCATTCCAAAGACATCAAGCTTATTTTTGTAGGGTCTAAGACGGCTTAGCAATTACTATCTAAAGTCAAGACTTGTATTAGAAGTTAAGTTTTTATGCAATAAAGTTAGGATCAGCTATTTTGTGTAATTGAAGTGACATCTACAGTTGCAATTTTGAAAGTATGTGGATGATTGAGTATACTTAGATTAAGTAAACATCTTTAACAATCTAACAATATAATCAAGATTTACATGATCTTTAATACGAAGAGGTATCAAAAATTGGCAGTTTAGGATTGTTTAGGATTTCTATGCTATCTGAAGATCTATCAGTCAAATCAAGGTGAAATTTGGTATAATATTAGAAGATTTTAAGAATAGGCTATAAACCAAATTTTAGCTGAAGTTAATAGTTGGAGAAGTAGAAATTATTGCCGAGATATTTGCATCAACTTCCAAGTTGGCAGTCGAGTGACATCAATGCAGGTTTTGGTTAATTTTCAATAATTTGTATGTTGGGTTGGACTAAAACTTCTTAAGCATATAAAAGACTTAAATTTTCTTTTATGTGTAAAATTTTATACCAAGTTGATAATCAGATTAAATTTTATAGCTTATTGAAGTTCACTAACTAAGGTTAAGACTTTCAAAGAGAAATCTAAATTGCTTGATTATGACAAGTAATAAATCAATTGGGATTTATATGTAAATGAAGTTATTAGAAAGAGTGTTTTTAAGTACTTTGTATTGACTTAAGCACTCTTATATTGATATTCATATCATATTCTTCTTATATAGATGAAATTTATTAAAAATTCTTGGATATATGTGAACCACAATTTCACCTGCTACAGCTAAGTGCCTATCACATTCCCAAATAAGACAACACGTAATACAACAGTGTAATAATTAAGATCTGAGCATTGTAACAAGAGGCCTGCTCTACATTAGTCTATATATTTAATTTTAGATAACTAATATACAATATCAATTAGAATGAAGAAGCCTTGATGAGCCAATTCTATTGGAGATTAAAAAATAATGTAAAAGATTTTTTATTATCACTTTCAAATCTACAATTATTCAATGAAGCCATCAGCAAAGCTGTAAAATGTAACAATTAATTATTTTAATGTCGTCAAGATCAACATTCATAGGCTTTAATAAGACAACACACAATCTAACATATTCTTGCTACATCAACAACCTAAATTTTTATTTAGAAGTAGAAGATATTCAACTTGATACGATATGTTTTAAACTTCTTAGTCTACAAGAAAAGAAGCATCAAATAGAAAAAAATCTATATTTGTATTGTGGCAAAGAAGACCACAAGGCTTGTAATTGTCCGAAGAAATAAAATCAATGCATCATCAAAATAAAAAATGTAATCGTTTAAAAAAATGAAGATGTTTAGCCATAATAAGAATTATATAATTAAATAATTTAACATCACAAAACTATTTAAGTTCTTCTCTTTTTGCTCAATTTGCTTATTGCTTTATAATTCTTTTGTATTTTGGCCTTTAAAAGCTTCAAGCAATTATTTTATGGGATTCAAGGATGTCCGCTTGTTTTTTTATATGAATCATTTGTTAAACTTCATAAAATTTTTTTAGTACAAAAATTCAAACTTGTTTATATAGAAATAATATATAGACAATCTTTATCTTCTAGTAGTGTCACCTATAAAATAATGCCTATAGAAGTATTATTTGAAGACCATAGTAGCCAAATTACATTTAATGTTATTAGAATTCTTTCAAATCTTCTTATTCTTAGAGTTTCTTGGTTGAAAGAGCATAATCCATCTATAAATTGGAGGTTGCAAAGAATGATATTTTTAATAAAAATCCTTGTAAGAAAACTTTATAAAAAGTCATGAATTGATAAGCCTTTACTTGTTAGAGTAAGGGCCTTTATAAGATTGGTCAAATAAGATATATCACTTGTTATTTATGCAAGTCCAATTAAAGAAGATATGACTTCATCAACAATTATTCTACAGCAATATAGTGAATTTTAAGATATTTTGCAAAAGAAGAATATTGATATGTTATTAAAGCATTGACCTTACGATTGTGCTATAGATCTTCAAAAAAGAATGCAATCACCTTTTGGCCTAATTTATAATCTTTTTCAAAATAAACTTTTGATATTGAAAGATTATATTGATGAAAACCTTGCAAAGGATTTTATCAAGCATTTAAAGTCTCTAGCAGGTGTATCTATATTTTTTGTGAAGAAAAAAGATGGTTCCTTATGTATGTACATTGATTATTGGATATTGAATAAGATAACAATTAAATTTTTTTTTCCACTACCATTAATCTCTACACTTTTAGAACAACTTGGCCAAGCTAAGATCTGTATTAAAATAGATCTTTGTAGAGCATATAATTTAGTATAGATCAAAGAGGGAGATAAATGAAAGACTGTATTTTAGACAAGGTATGGACATTTTGAATATAATGTCATATCTTTTGGATTAACAAATGTATTTGCTATCTTTCAATATTTAATAAATGATATCTTTTAAGAGTATCTAGACAAGTTCATAGTGATTTATCTTGATGATATTTTAATCTACTCAAAAAATTTGGAAGAGTATGAAGAATATGTAAAGTTAATATTATAAAAGCTATGAGATATAAGTCTATATGCTAAGCTAAAAAAATGTATATCTCATTAATCAAAGATGGAATTTTTGGAATACATCATATCTACTCTAGATTTGATGATGGATGTCAAGAAAGTAGAGGCAATTATATAGAATACCATTCTAAAGATTGTGAAAGATGTACAATAATTTCTTAGATTTTCTAATTTTTATTGGATCTTCATCAAAAATTACTCTCAAATTGTCACTCCTCTTATTTGATTGATATATAAAGATAAGTTAAAATGAGACCCTCAAATGGAGAAGGCATTCAAAAATCTAAAGATAGTATTCAATATAATTTTAATCTTGGTGCATCCAAATTTTACAAAAGTATTTTATATGGAGACCAATACTTTGGACTTTGTACTAGAAGGTGTACTTGCAGAAATAGATTTAGAAAATAAATTCTATCCTATTGCATTTTATCCTCAAAAAATTTTATTACTAAAATTAATTATAAAATCTATAATAAGAAATTTTTTGCTATTATAGATTTTTTTTTAAAATGGCATCATTTCTTTGAAAGAATAATATATTATATGTCTATATATATAGACTATAAGAATCTAAAATACTTTATGTGAGCTTAACTTTTTAATTACTATCAAGCTCAATGGAATATGTCATTATCTTGATTTAATTTTGTTATCATTTATTGACCTAGAATATAATAACAATTGTCCGATGATTTATCAAAGAAAACATACCTTGTATCAAAGACAAGAGAGGCAACATTTGATTAGCAATATACAATTTTGATAAAATTGGAGCAATTTTGTCTTTGTGCCACTAGTACATTAGTACCTATTGATTTTAATTTCCTTGATGAAGTGCATGCTATAATTACTAATGATACTTTGGCCTTTGATATCAAACATTGCCTCAAAGGAAATATTAATAAATTCAAGCTTGAAAAAGGCCTATATTTTAAAAAATGTTTGTATATTCCAAAATTACCAACACAATTGCATGTTTTTAATCTCACCATGAATTTCTACCTACGGGTTACTTTGAATTTAATAAGACCTTTGAACTTATTTTCTAAGATTTTTGATGGCTTCAAATGTAGAAGGCTGTGAAGGACTTTGTATTTTCTTATAACATTTGTTTAAGATTCAAGAATCCTTGATATCACCTTTATAGACTCTTACAACCCTTATTTATTTCAAGACAATCATGGTCTTCTATCTCAATAGATTTTATTATAGATCTACCACCATGCAATTCATTCGACAACATCCTTGTAGTAATTAATTGACTTACAAAGATGGCTTATTTTATTCTTTGTAAGAAGAGTGCTTCTAATAAAGAAATGGCAAGGCTCTTTTTTGATAATATATATATCAATATCATAACCTATTGGATAAAATTATATCCAATCAAATATTCTAATTTGTATCTAAGCTTTGGAGATGTTTTTTTGAAATATTAAAGATCGGTGTAGAATAGATAGATAATCTTGGGTAGTAAAGTAAGGATTAAAAATTGATAAATTGAATAATTAATCCATTGGCTCGCCAATATAGACAGTAATATAGAAAAGTTTGTTGAAAAAGCGGTTAAGGTAAGAGAGGTGATGGTTGGAATCTTGGATTTTACTCTAAAGAAAATAAGAAAGAAAAGATCAAGGGTTGATTGTGAAAGTTGAGAGCCGAAATAAGCTTGGTACTACCTCTCTCTTTTATTTTCATTTATATTAGATTGTAGTAGAGAATCCAAAATACATTTTGATTGATCGTACCATATAAACTATGAAGTACAATAATAAAACAAAAAATTTGATTCATATATGGATGAGTAAGAAATTGTAATTTTTTGATGATTGAATTTGGAGTAGCGAATTGGCAACCAAAGACGGAACATATTAATATAGTTTGATTGTGAATGAGAATGTTGTGCCATATTGGCTATAAGAGTTGAGCAGTGAAAGAGAATATTAGAAAGATAATTAATTTTAGAAGGAATTATTGGAAGAAGACAAGAGATTGGAAGAAGACAAGAGATTATAATAAAAGAATTATAGAAGACAGTATTACAAAGTGTATTCTTGATTGCATAGTAGTAGGAAGATGAGGAGGATGGAGTTGTTTTAGAGTGTTTACATGTTTATCAGACTTTGTAATTCAATAGTAGTTAATTGTGTAACCTTAACTGTGTGTCTCATGTGTTTAGTCTTTCTCCATGCTTAAATCTCCCTTTATAGGTTTGTTTTAGGCACTATTAGTAGAATAAATAAAACAATAAATCATAGTTGGCATTAAACTTTCTTTGACTTTCTATTTTCAAATTGACGGCCAAACAAAATAATTTAATTAAGTTTTAGAGCAGTATTTATAATACAACATCAATTATCAACAAGACAATTGGATTTCATATATATCATTAGTGGAATTTGCATATAATAATATTGTTTATCTCTCAACTCAGTAAACACAATTTTATTTCAACTATAAATATCACTCAAAGCTTGATCAATAGAATATATCAAAGAATAACAATTTGAAAGCTGAAAAACTTGCAAAGCATCTATTACAATACCAAACAATCTTAAAGGTTCAATTGCAAGTAGCTCAAGATGCTTACAAGACATCTGCAAATAAATTTAGGAATTAATTGCTTCCTTTTTGTATTGGCAATCATGTATGGCTTCTTTGATGAAACATTAGGACCAAGCGATCATACAATAAATTAAACTATCAGAGGTTAAGACTATTTTTCATCTACAAACAAATTAATTTAGTAGCATATTGCTTGGAACTACTATCTTTTATGAAGGTACATCCAATTTTTTATATCTCTTTTTTGGAATCTTATAGAAAGTTGCATATTTTTAGAAGAGTATAAAAATCTCCACCTAGTATTAAAATCAAAAATCATGAAGAATATGAGGTTGAAAAGGTACTTGATTTATAGCAAAGGTGGGACAAATTAAAATATCTTATTCATTGGCATAGTATTGTATTATGTGTTCTCTTGTTTGAGAATGCATTGGACACTTGATTGTAGAAGATATATTTATATGTTATATAATTTAAAATCCTATATAATTAAACTCTAAGTCAAATCCTAAATCAAATCTTAATCAAAACCTAGTAAAATCCTAAGTCAAATCTTAAATTAAATTCTAAGTCAAATCCTAATCAATCTTTAATTAAATCTTAAACCAATCTTAGTCAAATTCTAAATCAAATCTTAATAAAATCCTAAATTAAATCCTAAATCCTAAACAAATCTTAATGAAATTTTAACCAAATCTTAAATCCTAAATAAATCCTAATTAAATCCTAATTAAATCTTAAACTCTAAAAAATCCTAATAAAATCTTAACCAAATTTTAAATCCTAAAAAATCCTAATGAAACCTTAATTATATCCTAAATTCTAAATAAATCCTAATAAAATCTTAATCAAATTTTAACTAAATTTTAACTCTAAATAAATTTTAATGAAATTTTAATCAAATCTTAAATCTTTAATAAATCCTAATCAAATCCTAACAATCTTGTAATAGATTAAGATTTCAATAGCTAATAATTAAACTATTTATTTCAAATAAAAATTTTCACATCTTTCAATAATTAAGTTGGCAATATGTATAAAATTTTTGAAGAAGATCCAAATCACCAAATAAAAGATAAGCCTAGAACTTTGCTTGGGTGTAGGTATCAAGGATATGAACTAAAAAAAGATATGTAATCTAATGAAAATTATATCAAAGTAAAGTCACAAAATAAGAATAAGAAAATATATATATTAAAAAGAAAACTGGAATGGCTATTGCCAAAGACTGGAAATACGAAGACTCTTGAAACTAGACTAGGATCACAAAAGGAGTTGACAAGAGTGAAGAGGGCTTCACTCTTGCGCCTCTATAAATACTATCTAACTAAGAGCTACATGGCAGTATTATATAGGACCTTATTCACATGTCTAATTTGCAAGACACGTGTCAAACTTGTACGACAAGTTTTCTACATGTGCGCCACGTACTTGTCTTGTTCCACAAGCTACCAACATGTGTGACACATGGCAGCTTGTTCCACAAGCTACCAACATGTGCGCCATGTGGCTAGCTTGTTGACCAAGTTTTTAACCTATCAATCATCTATAGACATATATAAAGGTGATTCCACATCTATGAAGCTTTTAGGAAGCTTCTCTATCAGATATTATCAAATCAACTTATTTTACCTACTTCTATTGATCTATATTACTTAATTAATTTACTGGAATAAATCTTATATTTGTGACAATAGGCTAGCCTCCTTCTCCAATCTTAATGCTAATTTCTAAATACCAATATCTTCTTTTTGCACCATTTAATTACTTTTAAAATTCATATACAAGTAAAAAATTAAGTCTACCATGTATAAAAATAATTCTAACTTCAATCCAATTAGTAGATGGTTAGATATTTTAAAAACTCTTATTGATCCTCAAAATCTAATTTCTAAGATTGTGACCCACTTGAATTTCTATAATCTTCAATCAAAATATTAAGTCAAACTCAAATTTATAGCTTACACTTGATACAACTACAATCACAAATCCACAAGATTTCATCTATAGATCTATAACCAAACTTATGAAATGCTTAAAAATATAAATCTTAGAAATTCACCAATTAAGATTAAGTACGAAGCTAGGTATCTGTCAAATATTTAGAGGACAAAGGGAATATGTCATGAGATGCAATTGGTGTGATGATTTCAATAAAAAAAACGTAGTGATTGTGAATCATTTCTTGATGCCATGAAAAAAGGCATTATTACCTTCAAAGAATGAAGGATTAAAGATGCATCTACAAATTTTTCTTTGGACACTAACTTTGCCAAAGGAGGAATGAAAAAATTAATGGAAGATCGAATGATGAAGCCTAAGCCAAGAGATTCAGGTAATATAGATTTTTATCAAATTGTGGCTTGGCAAAATAATGTTAAAGCTCCATGTCTTGAGAATCATGAAACTATGATTAGAAGAGCTCAGGCCATTAGAGAGAAGACATGATGAGATAATCTAATTGATATAGTTAGCATCAGAGCCTTTTTAGACAAGAAAAGGAAGAATGAAGACTTTCAAGATGTCTATGTAGAAATAAAGAGAGAAAAGAATGTAGAAGATGAAGATGAAGAACCAATAAATAAGAAGCAAATACAAAAAGGTGGTGGTACAAGAGAAAGGACAAAAGAAGGGTCAACAATAAATTAGCCACCACAAAATATTCTTTCATCTTCACAACCAAAGGAGGCATCAATCCCAAAGCAAAGAGTAGAAGAAAACATGGAAAGGGGTAAGGAGAAGAAGAAGAAGGACATTGAAAAAGGTAAAATCAAAGGTCCTACCTATAAGCTTCAATCTAATATTGAAACTTCCATTGATTTGAAAGGTATATTGGAAGGGCGGATTTTGGATGCAAAAATTGAATTTATTTTATGGGAGGTCTTAGGAAATGCAAAGAAAGACTTCCATGAGTTGATTATTGATGTTATCAAGAGGAAACGCCAAATAATAGTAGAAACAATGATGACAAGTGCCATTGATACTTGTTTGACTAAAGAAGAGGAAGTTGAGATTGGTCAAAAGTTTTTTATTGAATGTAAATCAAGCTTTGAAGGAATTATAATTATAGAGGATGATAAGATGAGTCATGAGGTTGAAGAAGAAAATATGAATGATGATATGTCTACCAATTTGAAAGAAGAAGTTTTGCACATGTTTTCTCTTCAACTTCAAAAGAAGAAGGAGGACACCATCTACAACATGGAGGAAAAAGAGGCAAAGGTACATGCTTATGCCACTTTTGATGATGGTGATGGAAATGAGGATTAGAAGGTTTTAGGATTTTTTCATCTATATTGGACTAGAGCTACTACAGAAGCTCAGATTAAGCTTGAAAATTTGAATGAAATAATCCATGCTCTGGTAGATCATGGCTCAGAGATCAATATCATGTTCAAGGCAGTGTATGAGAGAAAAAAATGGCCTATTGATACCAACCATTGATGGGTATTGAGAGCTGCAAATAATGAAAAGGGAAGATTGTTTGGAGCATGTCTTGTAGTGAAGACAAAGATTGGAAATGTGGAAATAGAACAAAATTTCTTTGTTTAAGATCAAAGCACATATCGAATCATTCTTCATCAATCATACATTATAGCTTCAAGAATAGAAACTAAAATATTAGATGATGGATCTCACTATGCAAGGATTCAAAGTTATGATGGAAGGAACTCAATACAGTTCCTTACAATGAAGCCAGAAAGCAAGAGGCATAGAGATCAATTATGTGAAATACCTCTTGATATTGAAAAGGGATTCTAGGATTTTTAGAAAGCACACGTGGAGAATGGGAATCAACAAATACACGTAATATATTCACTGAGGCATTCTCCAATGTATATAAAAATAGATGTGGAATTTTGATTTTAAGAGATCATAGTATTTTGAAGTTCAAAGGTGTGGATGTGATGGCTTCTAAATATAAAGCCAAAATAAGAAAAATAGAAAGGAATTTTAAGAGAATGGAGATAATTTCACAAAAAAAAGTCTCTAAATTAGTGGAATGGAGTGGATTTTCAATTGATCTACTATATCAATTAAAAAAAATGGATAAAATGGAGGAGATTATGGATAATAGAGGTGTTATAGTTGAAGTCCATGATCAATGCTTTTACTAAGAAATATTATATTTTATAGAGGATCATGGTAAAGACATTGATGTTTGCAAGTGAAAAAATGAAGCTGAAGTAAATTCCAAGTATAAATCAATAGCAAAGAAAGTGAAGCCAGTAGCAATTTAACTACCAAATAATTCTAAAGATTATTTCAAGCAAGTTAAAAAGGAACCAGGATTAAAAAGTTACATAGGAATTGGACATCAATTCACTAAAAAAATACTTGAAAAGTTATAGATTGGAAGAGGTGAGTTTTTGAATAAACCTGAAAAATATTTATTTCAAAGTATGCTTTTAAAACATGGAAAGGTATTTGCATCTAAACCTAGTGAAATAGGATGTATTTATCCAAATGAAGTAGCACCTATGGTAATCTTTACAGTTCTATATATATCGTGGGATTTAAGATCCAATCCAATTATAGATGAAGTTGCTGAGGCATTTGCAGGACATGAAATTTATTCAATTGAGGACTTCTATTCTGAATATGATCAATTTTAGCTTGCAGCAAAGAATATAGATTTAACAACAATGAAGATGCCTTTGGATTTGATTTGTATGTGCATATTATCTCAAAGAACTACCAATTCAATGGCACATATGCAAAGTGCAATAAATCAAATTTTAAAGGAATTTGTGCTTGAAAAGACCATACTTTTTGTTGATGATATTCCTATCAAAGGTTGTAAAGAGGAAGTGAAGAATACAACAATTGATGGAAATAGTTGTAGGCAATTTGTCAAATAACACATTGAAGATGTAGAGAAGATTTTGAAAAGACTTGAGGAGGTAGGTCTAACTTTATCCATTAACAAATCAAAATTTGGAATAAATGAAATCATTATTGTAGGTCATTTATGTAGAAGTTATGGTAGAAAAGCAAATCCGGAGAATGTAGATGCTATTGCTAAGATGAAACCTTATAATAATATAACTAAAGTAAGAAGATTTTTGGGAGCATATATTTTTATCAAATTTGGATTCCACATTTTACCCATATATCAGAGCCTCTTTACAAATTCTTACGAAAGGAAAATAAATTCAATTGAAAAAAGAATCAAAATAAAGCCATAGAATCTTTAAAAAATATTTTAAAATCTCCATCCTTTTTAAAGCAAGTTGACAATGAAAATGGTCAACCAAAGGTGATGATGGTGGATATTAGTCTAATTGCTATAGGTTGGACTATTGGTCAAGATGATATCAATGGAAGATGTTTTATAACCAGATTTGAAGCAAGGATTTTGATTGAGCAACAACAAGTTTATCTGCAAGTAAAAAGAGAGCTATAAGGAATTGTCACGACATTAAAGGCAGAAAAGAACTATTTAATTAGAGCAAATATAATGTTGGAAGTTGATTGTTTACCTCTACTTGATATGATGTCAAACTGTTCAATTCCAGATATTGCCATATTAGATGGATAGCTTTTATCAAATCTTTTAATCCAATTCTGGTGCATATTAAAGGCAAGAAAAATATTGTAGTGGATATGTTGTCTAGAGCTAGTTATATTAATGATAAAGAATTGATTGCTAAAGAAGATGATGAAGATGACAACATCAAAAGCTATAGGATTGTATTTCTTAATACTAACAAGAGAGAAGATGAAATTCTTCCTTTTAAGAAAGAATTATATAAAGGTAGATTGAAAGATATTCGTTGATATATAAGTATTCTACAAAGGCAAATAGATTGGCCAGAGAAGTATTTTAAGGAAGTCAGATGACATTTCTACAAACATCTTTTGCGTGATGAATTTTTGTAGAGGAAATCAAAAAGAAAAGATAGAATTCTTTTGAGAGTGGTTGGAGATTTATCTACAAAACTTCAAATTCTCAAGGAATTTTATGATATAAATTGGGCCGGACATCGAGGAATTTGGGCAACATATATAAAAATCAAAGAAAGATATTGGTGAAAGGACTTTTCAAAGATGTAGAAGATTTTGTAAGTTCATGTATAGAATGTCAATTTCAATCAAAGATCCAATATCATGATGAATTGTATCCTACTTATCCTCTCGCTATTCATTTCCAATAGATTATTGACTTGATTACTATGCCAAATGGATTATGGGGAATGAAATACTTGGTATTGGTGAGAGAAGAACTATCCAATTTTATTGAAGGAAGAGTATTGAAGACCAAGCAGAGTGAAAGAATATGCAAATTTATTCTTGAAGATATTTTCAGTCAATATGGATGTATAGGAAGAATGAAGGCTGATAGAGGAGAATTGAATGCTGCTAAAGCTAAAACATTCTTTGAAAAATATGGAGTAAAATTGAAATTGCCAACAATATATAATCTTGAGGCAAATGGAAAGAGTGAGAGAGGTCATCCAATTATTCAAGCTTTGATCAAATCTTTTAAAAGAAATTTTAAAGATTGGCCTAGATTACTATCTTATGTTTTATGGGCTGACAGAACTATACATAGTACGGTAACAGGTTATATGCCAATCAAACTTATATTGGAACAAAAGGCTATTATGTCGATTGAAGAATCAATTCCTACATGGTTGTATCTATCTTGGGAGGATGGAATTTCTAATGAGCAACTGTTAGAACTTTAAATATAACAAATTGATAAACTACCAGAGGCACATCAAGAAGCAATGAAAAGATTTAAAAAATCAAGACTTATGAACAAAGAAAGATTTGACAAGACACATCGATTGCGAGTGAAATCTATTGAAGAAGGAGATTAGATGGTGGTTTAAAATAATATATTGCAGCATCAATATAGCACTCAAAAGAAATTTGCTCAAAGATGGTTTGGACCCTATATTGTTATCACTATTTATGACAATGGTACTTACTTACTTCATAAATTAGATGGAACTTTATTTTGAAATCCAATAGCAAGTAATGGATGAAAACATTTCAAAAGAAGAGTGAAAAGTTTTCATTTGAAAGCCTTCAAATGTTATCATTTACATCTATAGAGAATGAATATGCTATGGAAATTGAAGTTGAGGATGAAGGAGATGAAGAATAAATGGTGGCACATTCCGAAAGATGTACAGATTTAGAGAAGGTGGATGTCACGTTGTAAATTAAAACATAGTGTGAAAGACATAAAAGAATGTGTTAAAATAAAAAGATTAAGATTAGAAGAGAAAAGAATGAAAAAAAGAAGGGGTTGTGGTTCTTTTCTTTTTATCTCTAATCTAATTTAAATTATTTCTTTCTACTTGTTAGGTTTTCTTCTATTTATCTTAGATCTATTTTACCTTTATTTTCTTCTTTCTTAGAACTGAACTTATATGTTGTGGGCTGAAATTAGAATAAAAGTTGATAGAAAATTAGTAATAAGAAGGTAGAATGGAAATTCACCTTGGAAAGTGAAATTTCTTCAAGTTAGTCCAAGAGAAAAGATTAAAGAGGTAAAAAGACATGGGCTGAGAGGTCTTTTTGACCAAAAAGATAAGAAAGACCAAGCGGAGAAGATAAGGGAGGAGAGAAGATATAAAAGGAAAGAAAAACAAAATAAGAGGAGACGAATATAGGAGAGCAAGAGGGTTTTTTTTTGTGTATAGAGGGAGTTAGAAGATGAATTTGAAAATGAAATTTGATAGAAATAATCTATGTAAGTTAAAGAAAAGATGAATACAACTTTGACACTCATTTATTTTATAAAAAATATGTTATGCTCTTTCAAAGTGACAAGGATCTATTTCCAAATCTGCAAAGTTTGAGGGAGCATATCTTTGTGATTAGAGTAGTGTTTTGAGCAAAATTTATTGGAGTTTGTAGATATATTAGTCTATTAGATATTGTGAAAAAATAATTGCCATTACAGATATATTCAAGGAGTTATGAGGAAAATTGTGGTCAGATCTAGAGCTGTTAAAAGGCAAAATTAAAGAAGAAGGATGAAGCCTATAACTCAAGTTTAGAGAGGAATTTTGAAGCAGTAATTGGAGGGTGTTTACATCATAATAAAAGCTATAAGCTTACCAAATTTCAGTACTTAGGTCTTCTTTAATAAAGAGCAATGAAGAAGTGAAGCAAAGGGGGTCCAGAATTCAAGGCCGCAAGGAGGGATAATTTTGACAACATGGTTCTCTCTAATTACAATAGCTATGATCAAAATGTTTTTAGAGTTTGCTTCCTTATTTCCTTAAGTACCTTGTATATAAACTTTGCTTCAATTAATTTGATATCCTAGGATTTATGATCAAAATTGTGGACGGATTTCTAAAGGCAGAATAGGTTAGGATTCATAAAGTATGTTTTTTTAACATAAATATTCAATTTTATGAACTTTTATAGATCTCATCTTGCACTTGATTAACTAGAGGCACAAAAGACCTAGTGTTTCTTAGGACTAAGACTCTCACCATGACACCTATAGAATGGATAGGAATTTTATGATTTACGATATATAGTTTGTAGGATTAAGAACAGGCAGTAAACCGATGAATGGATAGTTTAGAAGGCAAAATGGATGAAGAAGTTAGAAAAAGTAGTTATCATTAGTTGTGTAGCATTTAACATCATCGGGATAAATATAAATTAATTGGATATGGAAGAATCGGGGCCAGGCTGTGATAGTGCTGAGCCAAGGTAAGGTTGGTACTACCTCTTGTTGTTTCTTTTGTAAAAGAAGGATAATAGATAGATTTTGAATATTGTAAAGTATAATTTTGTAATAAAGAAAAGAATTGATTTAAAATAAAAGATTGAGGGTGTACTGGTATGCTGAAATATCAGTGGAGAAATATAAGTAAAAAACTGGAAGTAGAGAGTTGGAGATGTTTTGTGAAGAATGAGTATGAATATGAAAAAATTATAACACATTGAGTATTGAATCAAGGGTGATCTACGAGAGGAAGTTCATAGAGTTTAAATTGTATGAAGTGATTTATTGGAAGTGATAGTCAATTTCACAATATTCTTGTATATGAAATATGAGATGGTTATATGCTGTGTTTTTTTTGAGATATTGCAGTATTACATATTATTGTCATAAGTAAGGAGAGGAGACGAGGCAGTGAATACTTAAGTTAGGTTACTGCTTGCAATATTTTATTTATTGATAGAGTTATTATTAGTATGTAGAAGACATTGTAATAGAAGTGGAATGTTTTAGTGTAATCAAAAGGCAGTTAGTTGTGTGATCCCAACAATTTAATTCAATGCAGTTAGTCTTTCCCTGTGTTTGAATCTTCCTTTACAAGTTTACTCTAGGCAGTATTGGTAGAATAAATAAAACAATAAACCATATTTTTGGCACTACTGCCAAGGATTGACAATAGTATTAAGTGTTAGGAATTAATTGTTGAACATGTAATTGAGGATGTTGCATGAAGAGGTTACAAAATTAGTTTTGGTTGAAAAGTGAAACCAAATAAATAATTAAATTAGAAATAGAAAGTAATGTCAATAATAGATAATAAAAGATTATGGTTAATAGAAATGAGAACATTGCTCTAAGAAAAATACGCCAGTTAAAAGGAAGATAAGAGAGAACGCAAGCAAGAAATTTGTTATGGGACGAGCAAGAATGGAAGCTAAAAAAGAAGCGCCAACAGAGTTGGATTAAATTATGGTTGCATACTTATCGAGACATTCGAGCATATCCAAAACATAAAAGATCTTTAATATTTCAGACATATATATTGTTAAAGAAATTGCCAAGAGCACTCGTGGATAATTTGATGAATAGCAAAGCGTATCTCTTGAACCTATTAACAAAAAGAGAATAGAGCATAGAAAAATTGGATATTCTATAAGATATTTTTTTTAATAGTGGATACAGCCAATTCTAGTAAGATTAGTTTTTCAGAAGGTGCCAAGGACAATAATTGGATGAAATCAAATAAACAAGTGAGACCTCTCTTAAAGAAATAAATATAAAGAAATATATATATTAAAAAGAAATTGGAATGGCTAATGCCAAAAGACAAGAAAACTAGAGACTCTTGAACTAGACTGGAAACAAGAAAGGAGTTGACAAGAGTGAAGAAGGCTTCACTCTTGTCTCTATTTATACTATCTACCTAAGAGCTAAGTAGTGACGTTCTATAGGACCTTCAACACGTATTCAATTTACAAGACACGTGTCTAAGTTGCAAGACACGTGTCGAACTTGCAGAGCAAGTTTCCTATATGTTCGCCACGTATTTAACTTGGTCTTCAAGCTACCAACATGTGCGACATGTGGCTAACTTATTGACCAAGTTTCTAATCCAAAAGTCTACTATCGACACTTATAAAATCAAAGCAGCGTCTATGAAGTTTCTAGGAAGTATCTCTAAAGATATTATAGAATTAACCTGCTTTTATCTTCTTTTATCTAGTTCTATCTGATCATATAGGTAACTATGTATATGTCCATGACATTACCCCCCCTTTAAAGGACGAGTTCCATGAGGAGCGGTGATTACATGTGTAGAAAGTCTATGATGTGGTGAATAGTATTTGCCACATACTCTGATCTTTGTTCTCTTTGAAGGTAATTGATGGGTCCTCTCAGCCATCGATAGTGTCTCATTCCAAGGCGAGAAGACCACCCTGTTATTTGATCATTGTTGTGACCTTCATAACTTCCTTCAAATATCACATTTGGAACACCGCCAGGAGTTGTTTCTATTTCCAATAAAATCACCAAACATCGAGAATCTCTTCCAACGTTGTCGTAATACGTGAAGTCTTGCTTGAGAATGCTCCGGGCACCTGGCTGTGGAAGATAAAAAGAAAATACGCCACAACAAAATCCTAACAATTCTAATAGAATCTTAATTAACTTCTATTAAACCTTAACAATATTTTTCAGCTTGATTCAATCTTAAAGAAATTATAAAAGAAGAATAAATGAGTCATTCAATAATCATAATAGAAAATAATATATAAAATGCTAAATTTAGAAAATACTAAAAATAGAATCTTAAAACCCTAAATCATATCTTATTCAAACCCTAGTCAATCCCTAAGTCAAACCTTGATCAAACCTTAGTCATACCCTAAGTCAAACCTTGGTCAAACCTTAGTCAAACCCTAAGTCAAACCCTAGTCAAACCCTAAGTCAAACCCTGATCAAACCCTAAGTCAAATCCTAGTCAAACCCTAATCAAACCCTAAGTTAAACCTTAATCAAACCCTAACCCTAATGAAACCCTAACTCAAATCTTGGTCAAATCTTAGTCAAATCCTAATCAAACCCTAAGTCAAACCCTAGTCAAACCCTAATCAAACCCTAGTCAAATCCTAATCAAACCCTAAGTCAAACCCTAATGAAATCCTAACCCTAATGAAACCCTAAGTCAAACCCTAGTCAAACCCTAATCAAACCCTAAGTCAAACCCTAAGCAATTTCTAAGGCAGTTTTAGAACCACAATAACTACCAAACAAACCGTTGATCTTGATTGAAATATTTCATACACCTTAACAATTAAGTTAAAAACACACACACCAAGTTTGAAGAAGATCCAACTTACCAAGAAGAAGAAAAACTTACAAATTTGCTCGGGTATCAGCCGGCCTCCTTCTCCAATCTTCATGCCATTATTCCAGTGCCTAAACCTCCTATTTGCACCGTTCAACTGCTTCCAAATTTCACAAGCATGTAGGAAATTAAGTCTTCTACACACACACATAAATTTCACCCCAATCCAACCAATAGATTGATCAAAATCTGCAAAACCCTAACTGACCTTTAAAACCCAATTCCAGAGACCCCAACTCACATAAATTTCAATAACCTTTGATCAAACCGTTAGATCAATCTCAAATTCACAGCACACATTGACAACAACAATACCCAAAAACCCACAAATTTCCAGCCGTAGATCTGCTGCAAAGCTTCTGGAATTGCCTAAACCATCAACCCTAATTTATTTCACAAAATCTCAAGTAGCCAAAATAAACCCTGACTTTGCAAAGCTATTACAAAGTCGTTTTTTCTCCAAATCACTCAAAATCAACTCCTATATAAAACCCTTCAAGTTCACTCCCTAATCCCAATCTCCGATCTGCAAAAAGATCCTCCATTCACCCTGGGGTCTGGTTTCGACCCAGGTTCTTAACCGGCCCTCTCCGGATATCAACTCTTGTAGTTTTGAGGTAAATTTCTCTAAAACCTACTCTTAACTTCTTATTAAACATACCTATACCAATTATTTTTATAATCTACTTTATTTTACCATTTTTATGGCTTTACAAAGTAAGTAGAAATCCCTTTTATAAAAGGCAGCATTAGCACTTTTTAATTTTTACTACCTCCTTGTCTATTATCTATTTTTCTAAGATAAATTTCTCAAATATTTTCATTTGAGCTCTTCTATAATATAATCATTCCTCCCTTCTTTCACCTAGTAGTCGTATTACTACACGACAACGTCGTGATACCAAACACGTTATTTCTCGCCATCTATTCGAGGAAGAACATGTCGTTCTTGAAGATCTTCATCTCGGTTGCGTCATCTTGAGGGTTGTGACAATCGCAATGTCTCATCCAATAGGTCAGCAAATGAAGGCTCTTGAGTCAAATCCGCTGGCTGTTGATTCTCCATCTCCTTTGCGTCATAAAATATAAAGAAGCTACAAACAAGGATAGAAAGTTGAATGTTATCTTGCCTACATCTTGTTTCTTTTATAGGGAAAATCTTCATCTTGGTTTCGATGGATGTTGTTGATGAAAGGTCTCCACCTTCCTCGCTGCATCTGCCAGTTTTTTTGCTGGTTCCCATGTGCGCTGTCGTACTGTATTTACGTGCAGTGTATAAAAATATTAAAAATCTTGTATCTATTGTTAATATATGTGTGAGTGCTAGAAGTTATTTTAGAAGATATTATAAGGAGAGGATTTATTATAGCCACTTAGTTAGTGAATTAAGATGGCTATTTGTTTTGTTCCTACCTTATTTATATCCTAAAATAGACTCTTTTGTAATTAGAAGAAAGGTAAAGGTTGTTTACCTTTCTTGTTGACTTTTGAGGTAGAATGGACCTTATGAAGGGTAAGAAAAAAGAGCATGGGGTGAATAAGGCCCATCCAATAGGATTTGGCTGCCCATGTGGGCGTCTCATAGTCTAATATAGAAAGAAAGGGAGATATACTCCTCTTGTTAGACCGAGAGGAGAAGGAGTTTTGAGTGGTGAACTTTGGAGAGAGATAGCTCCGAGGAGATAGAAGTGTTTGTAGTGAAAATTGGTGGGTGTGTTCTTCAAGTTGTGAGGATTTTAGAACCTACTCACTTGCTTGTATTGGAGTTGTGAACAAAAAGTTATGCTTGTTTTAGTAGAGTGAGGTTTGCTGCCACCCGACGAAGAGGGGCAGAAACTTTGAGCTGCCACTGCAAGTTTGATTTCAACTGTTTCTTAGTGAAATTTATAGAGAGTGTGGAAGATTGTGCTAGCTATCTATCAAGACATCTCTTGTAGCATTTGGAGTTGGAGAGCAAAAGTTGTGAGCTTGAGAGTGGGAAAGGGTTTGCTGCCACCCGACGAAGAGGGGCAGAGACTTTGTTCAACCACCCAAGTCGGACAGTCTCTTTAATCCTTTTGATATTTCAGGTGCTTATAGTAGCTTATGTAAGCTTTCTACAAAAACAAAAATCAATACATTTGGAGCTTTGATGAAAGTTTTATGAGCCATGAAGTGTCAAAGAGGAAAATTGTTGCTAGGGTTTGAAGAGTAGAATCGACTAGCTACAAAATCTGGAGTTTGAGAGGCATGCATGCAAAATTTTAGAGCAAGCTAGATGATGGAGTGAGCTTTCTAAAAAGCTATTGCATATCCAATTTGGAGAAGGGAAGTGATCACAACAAAGGCTGAAGTGAAGAGGAGCTTTGCTGCCTTTGTATTTGCTTGGAAATTTTAGCGCCTACTTCTTTTAGCCATAACTTTAAAACGGTAAGTCATCTATTTGTGAAATTTTGATATGTTTTACAATGGATTATTGGCTTTCCATAGGCTGTAAGCACGCTTGATTTGACCTTTGGATGAATTTTTCGTGATTTATTTAGTTTCAATTTGTTGTATAACTTGTATTCCTCATATGCGGTTGTATTTTGAGGTATACTTGAATACATACATACTTTGCTTATATTTTTTATACAAGTATATATACTTGTATTTATACAAGTATTCTATAAGTATTCTATAAGTATTATACATAATATTTGTACAAGTATTTATACAAGTATTATACCAAGGATTTATACAAGTATTTATACAAGTATTATACCAAAGATTTATATAAGTATTTATACAAGTATTTATATAAGTATTTGTATAAGTATTATTTAAGTATTTATACTTTATATTTGTACAAGACTTATACAAGTATAATACAAGTATAACTTGAAAGCTTGAAGAAATATCACAGAATTATAGAAACATACTTTGCATCTGGCTCTCATGTTCCCTCGCTAGTTCTGGGGTAAGAGTGCCTAGAACCCTAAGGCTTTTCTCAAGGCTTAATTTCACCCGACAATACCACTAATATCAGATCCATGCTGCTGAACAAAGATATTCAACCTATTTTAATGTTTACACCTTGAATCTAAGACTTCTTCACTAAATTCGGCCATTATCACTCACTCTATAGAGGAGTGTGGCACGGTCTTCTTCTCGTATGTTCATTATCTATGGTTCAGCATATCATCGCGGAATACAGGTGGACCATAGACCTAAAAGAGGCTAATCAATACGCGAATCGATTAATTGTTCGTAAATACGAAAGGTCTAAGCCACGATAGTCCAACTCGCCGCTATGTGACCAGAAGTCTTGATATTGCGCGACTAAGTAGCCATATCTTGTCGCCACGCTACTTTCTGCGGTTGTTCCTTTTGATACGCATCAGCGTTTATCTTTTTTCGTTCTTGAGCTTCCTTTAATTGTGCCTTCATTGCTGTATGTAGTTCTGACAAATGATTTACCAAGTCTTCCGCCGCAGGATTGTCAACTTTCGAATAGTCAAAAGTATCAAGTCGTGGATGATAACCATAATTGGCAAAGAAAGGTGTGTGTTGTGTAGAAGAATGTACCGTATTATTATAAGCAAACTCTGCCAATGGTAAAAGAGTTGTCCAATCATCTTGTTGGTAGTTGATGGTACATCTCAAATACTGTTCCAAGACTTGATTTACGCGCTCCGTTTGTCCATAAGTTTGAGGATGGAAAGCTGAAGATAGCTTTATATCCACCTTTAGAATCTTGAAAAGCGTTCTCCAAAATCTCGATACAAATTGAGTTCCCCTATCCGATATAATATCCTTAGGTAATCCATGATAGCGATAGATATTGTCAAAGAAAAGCTTAGCTGTTTCTTTGCCTGTGATAGATTTTTTATATGGTATAAAATGTGCCATGTTAGTGAAACGATCTACTATCACGAATATAAAATCATAAGAACCTGAGTTTGGAAGATCCGTGATAAAATCCATAGACATAGGAGACCATGGTTGTTCTGGAATGGATAATGGCTGAAGAAGTCCGTAGGATTGGTGGCCATGAGTTTTTGATCTTGAACAAACATCACAAGTTTTTTCAAAATCTTTGACTCCCTTCCACATTTGAGGCCACCAAAAATCTCTAGATATCAACTCTAGAGTCTTATTGTACCCAAAATGTCCTGCTGCCGGGAAGTCATGACGAGCTTGAAGAACACGTAATCCTACTTCACCTTCTGGAACATATAAGCGCCCTTCAAAATAGAGTAGATTTTTCTTGAACTCAAACTTTGAAATATCATGAGACTTAGAAGAATTATTCTTAATTTCATGAATAAGAGGATCTGAGGACATACTTAACTGGACTTGCTTGAGAAAAGTTGAATCAACAGTTAATGTTGATTTCGTTGCCTGAAGATGAAATTACTCCGGCTTCAAGAGAGTCGTTCTTTGTTGATCAAAAGCTGCATCTCCTTCTTTTGGTGCAAGATAAGAACGTCTAGAAAGTGCATCGGACAGACCTTGTTGTTTTTCTGGCCGATATGTAATAATGAACTCGAATCTCGATA